>OZ023263.1:76224620-76337120 GCA_964006375.1 Tillus elongatus | reverse complement strand
CCAAAGAAAACAAACAAAATTTAGCCGAAATGTTCAAATTATTCGCCATCTGCCATTTGGCACTGACCGATACGAGTATAATGACTTTCTACACTGCGCTCAAAATTGCCATGACTAATTTGCTCCACTTCAGCGCGAATTCTTTGTTGTCGCTCCTCTAAATTATTTGCTCTGTTGAAATAAGCTTTCTATTTCAAATAACCATACAGAAAAAATCCAAGGGAGTCAAGTCTGGGGAACGCGGTGGCCACTCTTTTGCTCCTTGACGCCCCTCCATCCAACGTGGCATCTAGATATTGACGGACATCTATACCAAAGTGAGGAGGCGCCCCGTCTTGCTGAAACCAAATATCGTGAACACATGTGCCTTGTGATTATTTGAAAAAATTACTACCAGAGCTGACACTAAATCCAATCGCAAGAAATTAAGGTAACGTGCTGCTGGAAGATTTCCTTGAAAAAATTAAGACCCTATGAATCGCCATCCGATTATTCCCATCCATACGTTCACTTTGCCATGACGTTGACTGTGGGAGTCTCGAGTCCAATGACGATTTTCCCGCGACCAATATCTTGAGTTGTGACGATTTACTCTCCCATTCAGGCAAAAAGGTGCTTCATCAGAAAAAGAAAGTTATTAAGAAAATGGGGATCTTCATCGCAGCGTCATATCAATTGTTCACAAAACTGTAAATGAAGGTCTGAATCATCATCGTTTAACTTCTGTATCAATTGGACTTTGTAAGCTTTGATTAATTTTACCACTGAAGATTGGTCCACGTTGTTATTTAAGGCTAGTTGCATTGTAGAATGATGAGGATTTTTTTCAAATCCAAGCAATATATCCAGTCTGACTCCTTTACTTACTCGAGGTTCACCTTGTCGAGGCAAATCTTATAACCTGTCCGAGGGTTTTTCTTCAAAAAGTTAAATAACGCATTTATGAATTATGTTCCAAACTTTATCATCACGCTGTATATATATATATATATATATATATATATATATATATATATATATATATATATATATATATATATATATGTATATATATATATATATATATATATATATATATATATATATATATATATATATATATATATATATATATATATATATATATATATATATATATATATATATATAGTTACACATCTCCGAAAAAAAATTAATTTTTGAGATATTTTGAAAAATTTGGATTTTTCGATTTTACATATTACATCGTCAATACGTGGGAAGTATGGCATCGACGACAAAAGTTTCAAACTTTTTTTTCGCTTAAACGTCGTAAAAAGTGTCAAAACATATTGAAAGCATGATTTGGGAACGAATTTTTTTGTATCCGTCAGTCTGTCGGTATGTCGGTCAGTCGTTCTGTCGGTTTTTATGTTTGTTTGTAACCACGATAACTTTAGAACGAATTGAGATATCGTCATCAAATTTAGTATACAATTAGCACCCGGCAAACCAACAGTTCGGATTGTTTTTGGCTAAAATCACTCCAGGGGGTAGGGGATGAATGGGGGGTGATTTGGTGAAATTTGTTATTTTTTCGTTAAAACTCGAGTAATATAACGTTTTAGGGCTTGTTTATTAGAAAACTTTCAATTTCATCAAACATCTGGTAATCTGTGCTAACATTAAATTAGGGGTTGAATGCGTGGGGTCGGAACATCGGTGACAGAAATTTCGATTTTTGTTTTGCCAAAACGGCGTAAGAAGTCTGAAAACATATAGAAAACTTGATTCTGGAACGATTTTATTTTGTCTATCGGTCTGTCGTCCTGTACGTCTGTCTGTTAGTAGGCGCAATAACTTTCGAACGAATTGAGATATTATCTTCAAATTTGGTATCCAGTTAGCACCCGACAAAGGAACGCTTGAAATTCTTTTGGGTAAGATCGCTTTAGGGGGTAGGGGATGAATGTGGGGTGATTTGGTGAAAATTGACATTTTTTCGTTAAAGCACGAGTCATATAACGTTTCAGAAGTTTATGAGTATAGAAATACGAATATTTTCTTTGTCGTCAAGTCATGGACCCTAAATTCATTTCATGAGAATGTCTTTCTGAGAAGAGTAGATTATGTGGAAGTTATTATTCAATTTTCAGCACTATTTTTCTGGCCTTAATGGTGGACCTACGCCAATACAGATGGCACTTCTCGGCAGCAACTTTTCATTTTCTTTAACGTAGCATTGCTAATTTTTGAATCCGACGTTTCGTCTTGCGGGACCATCATCAACTTTTCTTAAATACGGCCCTCATTTTCTGATATCATATTCTAAAAGCCCCTTTTATTCCAAATTCCGCGATGTGTAACACTTTGTGGTTTAGTACCATTTTAGTCTGTCTTTCGACCTTAATCAAGAAAATTCCTATTACAGACCTGTATATAGCTTTTGAACTTAAGTATTAAACAACTAGCTATATCAATTAACGCCCTATGTCATTTAGGCGTTTAATAATAATCCCAAGGATAAATTGAGGCAATAATTTAGTGGAGTAAACACAGAACAAAAAATTTCGGGACGCAGCAAGTGCGTTATGGTAACAAATTTTCATTAAATGTTTCGAATTTGAATAACTCAATTTTCTATAAACCTAGAAAGTTAAGTTTTGGTATGTAGTAGGGTATTTAAGAGGGCAACATACCAACCAAATTTCATCAAAATAACTTTGTTATTTTTTAAAATACAAATCTTTTTTCTGAAAATTTTTTTTTAGAAAAACTTGTCTGATAGGGCTGGCTAGCCAACTCATCCAAGCCATTAATAAAAGAAAGATTCTTGTCGAGTTTTTGATGAAAATCGGTTGATAACTTTTTGAGTTATCGTGTGGATACATACATACATACATATATATATATATATATATATATATATATATATATATATATATATATATATATATATATATAATTCAAACGGGCCTTAGTTTCGGGTTCAGGGGTCCAAATTCGCGCTCATTTGAGCGATACCTCTCTATTAGCGAATTTTTTGTAATAAAAATTCTCTAATAAACTTAAAATAAGAAGACAAAATGATACTCTGGAAAATACATGGATGGGACAATAGCCGTATTTGGATTGACAGTAACAAGTTTGGCATGTTTCATTTCATCTAACCGAAATTGTTCTGCTGCGGAGCGTATGTATTTGAAGAAATATCCTTTTATAACAAAATAAATAAATATCCCATTATAATTATAATGCATGCTTGTAAAGAAAAAAATTGGATATCGTTCACCGTTTTCGAGTGATTTCAATTGTTTTGAAATTTTTCACGTTTTAGCGCATATAAAAAGTTTGGTACAGCGTTTTTACCGATAGATAGCGGAGTCCCATGCAAAAATGACGCATTCGGGTAGGTTTTAATTTATATTATTCGTCGAAAAAATCGAGATGTCATATACAGAGCGCTCTAAAATAGTGGCTGATGTTGAAAAAATTCAAACTGCCTAAACAATTTTTTGTCAAATGGAACATCCTATATTTTATGTTTCAGAAGTGAAGGGCAATTCTCTATGCTTCAACTTTTGTATTACATTAGTTTTGGAAATATTTACATTTATAATCGCATACCATGATTTGTGCCTGGACCCACTCGAAGATAATTTTCCTTCTGAGTTTCACTATTTATCTTTTTTTGTTGTTGATCTGTAAAGCATGAAAGTTGAAAAGGCATCGAGCCCTCGCAGATACCCTAACGGCATCGCTGTCGAAAAACAACAGAAATCGGCCTAGAGAAAGAGAAATAGAAGTCTGGCCACATAGGAAAGATGAAAGAGAAGGGACCTCACCCAAGACAAGTGGAAGAAATGTATGTGCGTAGCCCAGCTCGGGTGTGAGTCCGTTTAGGTGCTCATATGTGTATGTCTGAGTGTGTATGTGTTAATGTTTGCAGGTGGTGTTTGCACCTCCGTAATCGGAATCCACGTACTTACCAAGAGGAACATACAAACACATGGATTGCTTATACGGTTTTGGTGATAGTATACTGATATGTTATGTACGATGTACGAGTCACTATCTGCCTTATAGCGAACAGACTATAGAGTCACTTAAGTATAGAATTATCTCTTGACAGCAGACATCTTTTTGGAGATATATAAGCTCAAAGTATTCCAAAACTGAGTTGACACCAATTTTGTGGCACAACAATGAGGTTTATGATGTCTTTCGAGACACGCCTTTCATAAACTCCCACTAAACATGAAACATTAATGAAATGTTTCAGAATGACAAAATAAACTAGAATGCAACATTTCACAAATATCCCACTAAACATTAACATTAAACAATAATGAAATGTTTTAAAATTATAAACTATAAGCAATTTTGAAAGTGTCAGAGACTAACATGAAGCAATAATTAAATGATCCAAAATTACAAAATATACACAATTTTAGAAAGTAATACGCAACATTTCAGAAATGTCGTAGCTTTTGAAAATTGTTTAACTCTGATAGTGTTTGATGTAAGTTGAAGGTGTCTGTTGCAACATTGCATAAGCACTTCTAAACAAATTTGTCAGGTTTGGTTAAAAACACATAGAAGTAGTATTTGTCTATGTACAAATACAACTATCAGTGTTTCAGTTTCAGTATTCCAGAGTTGCCAGATTGGCGATTTATCGCAAATTGAGCTTTCATTCATTTTCTGTTGCGAGTTTTTTCGAAGAAACCGCAGAGTCGCAAATTGGGCTACTTTTGTTGTCTAAAAATTGCCGATTAGGCGATTTTGAAGAAACGAACTTTATTATAACATTATTCAGTGTCGCCAAAGCTTTGTTTATTCGGAAGTAACATAGACGAACATTTTTTTATCAATGAGAAGAAGCAATGACATTTCGACATCCGTGGAAAACCAAGGGTACCCAGCATGCTTGGATAGATAATAGAGAGTAGATGATAGATGAAAGATGACAATAGTAGGTGAAAGGAACAAAATGTTGTTTATGTTATATACAGGGTGATTGATTAGTACTATAAATTCCAGTATATTCTATGTCTTTTGACGTATCAAAGTAAAAATTGGGGAGATCGTAGCAAGCATTAAGCTTCATATTTTAAATTTAGTTACAATGCTACAGGCTGTTCCGTAACGCCGTGCCAGTACAAATTTTTATATTTTTAAATGAAACATCCTGTATTATAATTTAAATTTGAAATCCGCTTCACTTCCTCATTACAAGAATATAAAGTTGTAATATGTTATACAGGGTGTTTAAATGAAAATCGTAACAAGTTCAGCGCCCTGTATAATTTAAAAGTACAAGAACAATGATATATTGCAGCCGTAGCTTTTTTTAAATTATTGTTAAAATTTATAAAAATGATTAATTTTGTTGATTTTCATTAAATCGATTGCTGGGCGACTCAAAACACAAATTCGTTATTCTCTCAACTTATATATATATATATATATATATATATATATATATATATATATATATATATATATATATATATATATATATATATATATATATATATATCACACCGATAACGCAAAAAAGCATAGGCCGATTTTGATCAAATTTGGCATGTACCTTCCTCTTGTAAATGGCTTGGATAAGTTCGTTGGTCAGAAAAATCGGACGAGGTATTCCGGAAAAATATTGAGTTTATATTCGAAAAAAAAATTTATCTCAAAAACTAAAAGAGCTATGATAACCAACTTTAACAAGTAGGTTTATGATATAAAAGGTAAACCATACACAAAAATTCAGATTTCTATGTTACAACAAAAAGAAGTTATAATAAAATATTTTATGCCAGATCATTTCTATGAAAATTCACTACCATAACGCACTTGCTGCGTCCAGCCTTTTTTAAAATTGATCACCCTGTATATTATTTAACTATCGTAAAGTACTATTATGGGGTCAAAGAGTCGCGGGCCAAAGGTCTCCAGGGGCAAGCTGAGGAAGTGAAAACATCAACATAAACTTTAGATGAAGCTTTCCCCAAGACCGTCATGCGCGGCGAAAAGCCGCATCCTGGAGGTGACCCTACTAATACCTAAACATGAAGGATTTAGACAAAGAGGTCGAACTAAACTCCCCCAATCTACGGTGTCACGTGACCCGTGCCTAGGGATGGATGGCACCAGGGCGATGGTGTCGCGTGAACGGAACCTCTGGAGTACCGGCCAACCCTCCAGAGTAACCCACCTTGCACCACACAGGTGGTTCTGATGGTGTGGACAGTAGTTCCCCCGTTCTCGTGGGAACAGCATGGAGATCATAAATATATATGGAACCAAAACCAGTGAGGCACGAGGAGTGGCTCCGGCTACAGACTCGTGCCGCCCACTTGGGAAGCAACCAGGGGTTGATGGAACTTAGGTTCCTTCGGGTCAACCTCCAACACAGTAGGGCAGCCACAGCGGGACTACTGACGGCTCTGAGGAACACGGATGTGGCCCTCATCCAGGAACGGTACTCCTATAAAGGAGAGATCAAGGTACTCGGCGGAGCTGCTGGAAAGCTCATCTACAGCAGATCTAGCGAGAACTCGAGAGCCGGCATTTTTGTCAGGAAAGGGATAGAGTTTCTGCCTTTAATGAATTTCTGTTCCAGGGACCTGGCAACGATCAAAATCTGATGTGGAGGAGCGGATGGGCCGAGGGACATTACTATCGCGTCAGCCTATCTGCCAGGGGACAGCACGGACCCTCCTCCACCCAACGAATTGGAGCAGCTGATGGTGGGTAGCAGAGCAGGTTGACGGCAGACCATCATCGGCATGGATACGAACGCGCACCATGAATTGTGGGGTAGCTCGGACACAAACTCTAGGGGTGCGGCACTTTTACAATTCCTTATGAAATTTAATTTAAACATATTGAATACAGGTACCCCAGTTTCCACCCAGTTTCTGGGTGACTTTGTTAAGAACTGGGCCGTGTCTGGAGAAGTGAGTAGCTCAGATCACAGATACATCCGGTTTGAAATTGCCAAAGTCGAAAGACAAGCGGTATGGTACCGGGACCCCCGCAAGGCTGACTGGAGAGCCTACAGGGCAGACCTAGCAGTGGAACTGCGGGGGGTCGTTAGGAGTACCATAGACAATTCAATAGACCTCGAGATTGCGGCAGCCCAATTGCGAGACGCAATCACCTCGGCCTATAACGCCAACTGCACCCTGAAAATGAGGGCGTACACCAGGAACGTACCCTGGTGGAACAAAGACCTCAGGCAAAGGAGGACGCAGGTTCGTGAGCTGTTTAAGGCGGGCAAAAGGTCGGGAGCATGGGATGAATATAGACAGGCCCTAACGACCTATAACAAAAGACTGAGGGATGCCAAGAAGGAGTCGTGGAGGAGACAATGCGAGGAAGTGGAGAACACGTCCGAGAGTGCTCGACTATACAAGATCCTGTCCAAGGGCACTAAGACTAACATAGGCTCCCTTAGAACATCCACGAGAGGCTTTACAAGCTCGGGGGAGGAAACTATGGAAATTTTACTCCAGACGCACTTCCCCGGCTGTAACATAATAAACCAATCACCTCCGGACTGGGAACACTCAGAAATAGAGGTGCCTTATAGGTGGACATCTAGAGTAGACTGGAAAGTCGCTAAAGAGGTGGTAACTTGAAGCAAAATCAGATGGGCCATTAACTACTTTAAGCCATACAAATCGCCGGGATTTGATGGAATAATGCCCATCATGCTCCAACAGGGGATACATATACTGGCGCCGGCGCTTACCCTCATTATGAGGGCCAGCCTGGCTCTGCGGTATATTCTGTGGGCATGAAGGCTGGCCAAGGTTGTATTCATTCCTAAACCTGGGTGTCCAACAGACAAGTCAAAGTCCTTGAAGCCAATAAGTGTCATGTCCTTCTTGCTAAAAACAGTGGAAAAACTGCTCGACCGGCATATTAGAGGCGGTGTACTGGAAGCATATCCCCTACACTGCGGACAATATGTATACAGAGCAGGATTCTCAACAGAAACAGCACTGCACCAACTGGTGCTGAAACTGGAGAATACGCTGAAGAACAGGGAGGTGGCGCTGAGGGCCTTCCTAGGCATAGAGGGGGCCTTCAGCAACACCTAATTCGGATCGATTCTGGCAGCTGTCAGTGAGCGTGGAATAGAGGAGACCTGCTGCAGGTGGATCGGTTCCATGCTCAGGGACAGGGCGGTGTTCAACCTCACTCTCGGGAGGGACTCTGCTGGCGGGGGTCGCGGCAGGGTGTCCGCAGGAGAGCGTTCTGTCTCCCTTCCTCTGGTGCCTAGTCGTGGACGACCTGCTGGGGCGGCTCTCGAGAGGGGGGTATGAGGTACAGGGCTATGCGGACGACATTATCATCATAGTCCGAGGAAAGGTTACCTCGAATTCGACTCTGCTAATACCTTAGAATCTCAGAATATAACAACTACCTATATTCAAAGGTTAATACAAATATCAGGTAAATAATAACCCAACTGTTAATTTTAACATAACTTTAACAAATGCCTTCGGGCGTCGACTCTGACTGTAGTATATTATGATTCTTACATCCAATTAAACAAATGAGAAAGTGGTTGTGTACCTGATTCAGGTTCTTAATCAATCATGTAGGTACTGTATTACCAAAGGGAAACAAAATTAAACTAATATAAGTATAATGCCTAGCGGGTACCTCGGTACTTATGGTTTTCTTTACTCTTAGCTTTAACTCTTTATGGAACATTTGAAGTATATGAAACTACATAATATCATAAAGCAGTTAAAATTACATATTTAATCAGATGTACAGTGTAAATTATTAAAATTATAATTTCAAAATTTTGTACTGTTTATATTAGTTTCATTTTCAAAAAGTATGGATACAGTCATAGTAAATAAGTGTTGAAATTAGTTTAGGTGCAGCAAGTGCGTTATGGTAGCGAATTTTTGTAAAAACATTTAAAATTGTGATAACTCAATTTCCCATTAAACTAGAATCTTCAGTTTTGATACATAATAAAACCCACATAAAGGCAGCGTGGGTACAAGGTTTGAAAAATATCTACAAATTTCTTTTAAAAAACCTTTTTTTGGTATTTTGTTTGCAGAAGCTGGTTTGATTGAGTTGACCAAAATGGATCATCCAAGCGATTAATAAGGAAGAATACCTACCATGTTTATAATTTAGCAGGTACATTCCTTTTGGAAATGAAAATTAAATTTTCGGTAAATTTCCAGTTTAGCACACGGGGGACTTTTAGAAAAAAAAATCAGAAACATGCTTATAACCTTTTCTCGATGCACACACCACAAGACAAATTTCTTGCAAACGGCCCCTAAGAAAGTTACAGGACCAGCGGAGTGCTGGGCGGGGAAGAAAGCTACCTTTTACCCATTTTGCAGATATACTTGCTTAAAATCCTGTTTACTTCGCCCAGAACCCTTATTCACCGCAGGTCCCGCAACTTTCTTGGGTGTTGTTCCGAAGAAATTTTACTTGACTATATTGTTCTTGTTTATGCACTGAGGGTGGCTGTAGGCATGTAGAAGGGGGAGGAGAACCCCCGTGACGAAGCCGCGAACCAAGATTTTCAATTTATGTTTAAATTGTTACCTCATTTCATTTGTTTAAAATATTTTTCCAATAATGAATTTGAGGTTGCCTTGCTGTCAATGTCACATAGAGAGCTACAATATTTTCTCATTTAAAAAAGTTTGTATACAGCAACAGAAGTTTCAACTCACCAAGCTGGAAATTTTGCCAAGCACCTGCCAACTGAGGATAAGGATTTAAATCATTCATATAGCATTGTTAATGAGATTGTCATTATACAGAATAAATATTTATTTAACAGATACGTACATACAGACCGACAGACAAAAAAAAGTTCGTTCCCAAATCACGTTTTCTATGTTTTCATGCTTTTTACGTTTAAGCGGAAAAAAATTGAGATTTTTGACGCCGATGCGATACATCCACACGTTCTGACGATGTGAAGGTAATAAGCAATTCAAAACATGCAACAAATGTATCAAAAAATAGCTTCTGAAACAAAAGCATGAAATATTTTCTTGAAACGTATCTGTGGTAGGACACGAAACGTTTAAAGAAAGTATTTGAGACTTTTTGGAAGCTTTCATTAAATATTCCACTGGTAGAGTTCACCAGGTACAAACAGCTGAGCTTAAGCGCTTATATCAACAACAAATGGTTAAAAGGTTGGTGTTTTAAAAATAGAGGTAAATTCATGGAACATTGTTTTATTTGGTTGTAAACTTGGGTGGATATTTTGATCAACTCTTAATAACAATTACTTATGTAATGCTTTTTGCAATGTTGTAAACTTTGCTTTTTGTAAAGATACTTATAGGTGATTATTTTTGTAAATAAGGTTGTATAAAGGAGAAAAACTACTCTAGTTCATAATGTGTATATAACTTTCTAATATCATAATTTAGTTAACTCTACTTTTTTCTGTTACTTTCATGCTACTATTGTCTTTTTTCTGTATTTTGTGTTTTTGGACAAATAAATATTATTACTATTATTATTATTATTATATGCTGACTACCAGTACATTTCAGCAGTTGGAGATTGATTAACACACTGTTTACTTCAAGCACTATTTTGTGATGTTTGGGTCACTGCGCTTTGACACATTGGCAGCAGTTGAGCTCCAGCAGAAACTCAGAGGGACTGGTGAATGTATACTTTGAAAACTATCAAATTGTTGGCGCCTAGTGACCTTGCCAATGTTTCAGACAAGTTTCGTTGATCTCACAATGTTTACTGGGTTACTTAATAATATATATATATATATATATATATATATATATATATATATATATATATATATATATATATATATATATATATACTTTTAGCACACACGTTAAAACGGTAATACAAATGCAATAGGTGTTGCTACCAGCGTCAATACGTTTAACTGACAACCTTTAGGATAGAATTGGGTGGATGTCAAGATGTGAAAATTATTAGCTGAAGTGTCAATGTTTCTATTAATTGTTGATAATTTAACCTTTTCGCTGCTCCAGACGTATATATATATATATATATATATATATATATATATATATATATATATATATATATATATATATATATATATATATATATATATATATATATATATATATATATATATATATATATATTGCTATGGTATTCTACTTTACTTTATGGGTAGTATATACCTGCAAAAATTTATTATAGAGCTGAGAACATATGTCTTAATCATCAGGTTGGGTTCCTTATAATTACAGCTCGCTTCTACTAATTAAAATTCACTAATATGTGTTATTTAAATTCATTTATTGATTTTCACTTGATCAAAATTACTATCGCTTTGCACAGATGGCTATATAACAATTTTGCTGATTAAATATCAACCAAAAACAATACTTCCGTTAATTACAATCTGTTATACATTCCATTTAACTCATTACACAAATTTTACGGTGTCTATTTGACACACATTAAATACAAACAGAAACGTTTAAAGCATTCAATACATAAACATAAATTGAAAAATCCTATTAAAACATTTAACTGTGCCGATATGACACTTGTTAAATACAAAGAGATATTTTAAAACATTCTTTACATAAATATAACTTGAAAAATCCTATTAAAAAAACATTCTGGTAACATTATAACTAATTACACAATTAATTAAACATGGATACTACATAATCAATATACATCGATAATTTTACAGAGATCACGGTCTCTTTCCGTTTATTTCAAACAAAATTTTTGTTTTTGAAATTTATTAGCACAAAAATATTTGATTGTTGTTGTAAAAATGGTGAGATTCAACCCGCACTGGTCAATTTAGGAAAAGGTAACACTTACTGACATATTTTCCATTGGATTATTTATTGTTCTTCCATTAATACGGACCTTGATTAATTATTATTATCTTTCTCATTTGTCCATGCCATTGATTATTAACGGATTTACTTCGTTAACATATTGATATATTTATTCCATAGTCGTAGCACTCTGGAGGTGTTTTATACCCTCACTTCGATTCACTCTGGAATCTCTTATGTCGACTTACATAATTATGACGATGATCACCTGGTCTGGTAAAGTGATACAGATGATTTCACTGGATGGAAAAGACAAGACAACCCCGGACTCTCTCGGACCGTTGCTTTTATTAACTCTCCTACAGGTGAAAAAACGCTATTGTTCGTCACACCACCTGTGTTTAAATTTCCCGTCAAACCTTTAACGTCTTTTTACGTTTTTTTTCTGACGCACCTTAACTTAATACTACACAAACTTCTGTTTTTTACAAATAACCTCCGCTCTTTTAATATGGTGAGTCTTTAGCTAGCTTGGTCATATCTATTTTTTCTTATACAATAAAATCAACAGAACTACAATTATATTATCTACAATCTCATTCTCCCTACAAAACTGAAGCATTGTTCTTGGTTTCTTTGTGGATATTTCTAGAATATATAATTTTTTTATTACTCGAATGTAACTTAACATCGAGGGTTGCTACATGGGTCACTGACATTCATGTCGGGCGTCGACATCTCCTGCCAAAACTCTTTCATTGCTACATTAGGATGTATACACTTATTTTATATATACTAGTATGCATAAATTTCCCGTTTTCCTATTAAAATTTCGTAATATTTCCTATCATTTGCTATCTATAGCAATTCCCCCTTTCTAAAAGTGAGTCTGGATACTGTTTGCTAGTCAGATCATCTTTATTCATTGACTAAAATATTTTGTTCAAAATCGCCTTTTTTGACATTCCAAAATTTTATTTTATTCTAAATCGACTTTTATGACATTTCAATCATTACAACCCTTTATTTTATTTAAAATTGCCTTTCATGACATTCTAATATTAAAACTCTTAAATTTAATTCATAATCGACTTGTATGACACTTTAATAATTAAAACATTTTATTTCATTCAACACCGCTTTTTATGGCTCACCAATTGGTTTTATATATTTCTTTCTTTTGGCAAATCAATTGCTTGTTCTATATGATCTAAATTTATGCCATCCCCTGGTTATTTCGACTTATTTAACGTTTCCTCAGAATTCATTTCAATAAATGACAGTTATTGGTATTTTTATTTGTCATATTTTTATGGGGTTTCTTTCCTTTCAATCTTATTTCATTATGCTACATTATCATATCTTTATACTACCATGGAATAGGACTATGTAATACTTCTATTATTTATCAACTTCTAATAATTTATTTTTTCTACATAACATAAACGGTCTCCCTACTTCTGACTTTTCACATACCCCCTATACATATTTCACTATTACTTGCATCATATTATATTTTCATTATTCATTCTATATACTTTCAATATTCTTTTCAATATTCTATTCACATATATACTTCAATAATTCGGGACCGACCTCTTTGGGATCGCCCATATACTATACTTCATTTTAAATGACCGATATCTTTGTATCGTTAATCATTCTACTTCACATATATACTTCAATAGTTCGGGACCGACCTCTTTGGGATCGCCCATATACTATACTTCATTTTAAATGACCGATATCTTTGTATCGTTAATCATTTTACTTCAACTTTTTCATATTTCAATCTTATCGCTACACCATCTATACAAATTCTTTCCTATCAATCCGACCCTTATATATTCTATCTTTTTGCTAATTATAATTATTTCTCGGTACTTAACCGGTTTCTGTCTTTTAGACCTTTTACATATTTTTCTCGTCTACTGATTCCATGTTTCTTATTACTCAATAATAATACTAATAATTTTCTATTTTATTTTAACTTATTTCCCCCTTTCTACCGTTCAATTATGATTATATTAATTGACTTATCCAATAACTGCATCTAATTCGAGCATTGCTCCTTATTTATTATCATTTAAATTTTCTTATGAAATTTCGCTTTTCTGATTCGTATTTCTTTGGGTCATTATTTAAATGCCTACTTGTTTTATTTTCTATACTCAGGGTATAAATTCTTCGGGTTATTTAAATGCCTACTTGTTATATTTTCTGTACTCAGGGTATAAATTCTTCGGGTTATTTAAATGCCTACTTGTTATATTTTCTGTACTCAGGGTATAAATTAAGCTAGTGGTATTTATACACGTGTTCTATATTAAAAATGCCCCTTATCTTATCATTTCCGTTTCTTCCTGTATTTCGTCACGGCACGACTGTATTACCGTGTCCAGTTCCGTCTTGATTATTTCATGGCTTTCTTGGCATTTTTCTTGCGTTACTGTTACCTCAGTATCCAGTTGATAAATTTTATTCACTTCTGTTAAAATCTCCGTTTTGTTTTGTTGTTTTTCCAACTTGTCAATATCTTGTTTAATTTCGTTTTTATTTTCTTCGAATTTATTATTTATTTCTTTTCCCCATTTGGAAATTATGTTGTTGGTTTCTTTTAATTTATTAATTATGTTTTTCTCCAATTTGTTGTTGTTTTCTTCGATTTTCTTGAACAAAACGGCGAATAACTTCTCCATTTTTGATTCTTGCCCAATTGGTTCATCACTTTCTAACTGTTTTCCCCCGGACATGTTCAAGCTTGATTTATTTAATTTCCTTGTGAATTTAAAATTTAATTTTCCCCCTTTCTAAGCTTTGACCCTTTCAAATACACCACCTATATTTATTTTTCATAAAACAATTGGTAATATGTGCAACTTACTGTTTCATATTAAAATATCATACGGTATTAGAATTTTTGCTAATTTTCAATAAATCGGTTGAATTGATTTATTTAAGTTTACTGTATTTAAATGAGTCGTGCTAATTTATTTAAAATTGGTTTATTTCTAAATCCCTTGTGTTCCAATACTATTAGGTTTTTATGAAAATTTGCTTTATTCTAACGTAATCAAAATTTTATTAAAATTTAACAGAAACCCTGTATTTGTGCCAATCATGTGCTATATTGCGAACAAATGTTTATTTTATTAAAATTTTCTATGAAAATAAATTTATTTTTGGCATAAAAAAAATATTTTATGCCCCACGTTGGGCGCCATTTTGCTATGGTATTCTACTTTACTTTATGGGTAGTATATACCTGCAAAAATTTATTATAGAGCTGAGAACATATGTCTTAATCATCAGGTTGGGTTCCTTATAATTACAGCTAGCTTCTACTAATTAAAATTCACTAATATGTGTTATTTAAATTCATTTATTGATTTTCACTTGATCAAAATTACTATCGCTTTGCACAGATGGCTATATAACAATTTTGCTGATTAAATATCAACCAAAAACAATACTTCCGTTAATTACAATCTGTTATACATCCATTTAACTCATTACACAAATTTTACGGTGTCTATTTGACACACATTAAATACAAACAGAAACGTTTAAAGCATTCAATACATAAACATAAATTGAAAAATCCTATTAAAACATTTAACTGTGCCGATATGACACTTGTTAAATACAAAGAGATATTTTAAAACATTCTTTACATAAATATAACTTGAAAAATCCTATTAAAAAAACATTCTGGTAACATTATAACTAATTACACAATTAATTAAACATGGATACCACATAATCAATATACATCGATAATTTTACAGAGATCACGGTCTCTTTCCGTTTATTTCAAACAAAATTTTTGTTTTTGAAATTTATTAGCACAAAAATATTTGATTGTTGTTGTAAAAATGGTGAGATTCAACCCGCACTGGTCAATTTAGGAAAAGGTAACACTTACTGACATATTTTCCATTGGATTATTTATTGTTCTTCCATTAATACGGACCTTGATTAATTATTATTATCTTTCTCATTTGTCCATGCCATTGATTATTAACGGATTTACTTCGTTAACATATTGATATATTTATTCCATAGTCGTAGCACTCTGGAGGTGTTTTATACCCTCACTTCGATGCACTCTGGAATCTCTTATGTCGACTTACATAATTATGACGATGATCACCTGGTCTGGTAAAGTGATACAGATGATTTCACTGGATGGAAAAGACAAGACAACCCCGGACTCTCTCGGACCGTTGCTTTTATTAACTCTCCTACAGGTGAAAAAACGCTATTGTTCATCACACCACCTGTGTTTAAATTTCCCGTCAAACCTTTAACGTCTTTTTACGTTTTTTTTCTGACGCACCTTAACTTAATACTACACAAACTTCTGTTTTTTACAAATAACCTCCGCTCTTTTAATATGGTGAGTCTTTAGCTAGCTTGGTCATATCTATTTTTTCTTATACAATAAAATCAACAGAACTACAATTATATTATCTACAATCTCATTCTCCCTACAAAACTGAAGCATTGTTCTTGGTTTCTTTGTGGATATTTCTAGAATATATAATTTTTTTATTACTCGAATGTAACTTAACATCGAGGGTTGCTACATGGGTCACTGACATTCATGTCGGGCGTTGACATCTCCTGCCAAAACTCTTTCATTGCTACATTAGGATGTATACACTTATTTTATATATACTAGTATGCATAAATTTCCCGTTTTCCTATTAAAATTTCGTAATATTTCCTATCATTTGCTATCTATAGCAATATATATATATATATATATATATATATATATATATATATATATATATATATAATCCAACCATTTTAATGCTCCAGACGTATATATACTATTTGCTATAATAAAATATTGAGAGTGGTTTCTTGCTACAATTACATAGACTTGGAGAATACTTCTCTGGCTTTACTGTTGGGTTTCATTTCTATAAATGAAGGACCTAGCCAGCACGTAAGCTAACTGTAACAAGTGGTCCTTCTGAATTTTAGATGTTCTTTAACGTTTCTGTAACCAGTGACGCTGCTAACGTTTACTGTTCAGGCAGGGAGATATTTATTGCGCAAGTATGTGGGCCATTGTCTGAATACTGGGAATTAGCCAAACGACTTATTGAATGCTGAATTCTCTTTATTAAAGTTCATTCATGTTGTATCATTACCTGTGCAATAATACTGCATTTTTATAACGGCCTTTCACTTAATATCTCCAAATGTAAAGTCATGTCTTTCACTAATAAAGCTGTACCACTTGAATTTAACCACCATGTAAATAATACGAGTGCTTAATGTTCGACCGACAGCTAATACATGTATGCAACCCATGCATACACCAATTCATTTAGGCGGATGTCTGGTCGAATATATTTCATCCCGTGAGTGTTGAAGTTTATGTAAGAGGCAATTTGCTTAACACCTTTGCGTGTTGATATAGTATACCTATGATTAAGTTAAAAGAACCCTTGTTTTGGATTTATAAAACCATTTGAAAGCAAACTAAATCGCTAACAGATTTTTTTCTGATATTTGAAAATATAATAAAAGGCACCTAATAAGAGTTATCCATCTGCAATAACAAACAAGTGTTGACACAGCAAGTGCTTTTGGTTATATATATATATATATATATATATATATATATATATATATATATATATATATATATATATATATATATATATATATATATATATATATATATATATATATATATATCCCAGGCAACACAACTACATAACAATCATGTACTTTGCATGTAACAGCGCGACATTGTACATCGCAGAGATGTACTTTGTAAGGTCTATGCAAGTTACCAGAGCTAGGAAATGTCAGCAACTGCCAACATTGACAACACATCGCAGGGACATGACAGCTTAACATGCTGGAGACATCGCCTGTGCTGTTAAGGAGATGTACTTACTAATATTTCAATAATGTATCTAGATTCATCTCTAGCATGTAACTAAATCATGTACTTGAGATGTCCTATGATATATTCCCAGTATATAATTCATACTTCATGGCTGTCATGTAAATTACATACATACATACATACATATATATATATATATATATATATATATATATATATATATATATATATATATATATATATTTATATATATATATATACTAAGTTACTAATAATTATTGGTAATAGTAAACTCAATCTGCATCTGAGTTAAGAGTATAAAATATTTATAAAAAAAATGAATGGGACAATAAAAACAACAGATGAACTTCTAGAAAATGGAAATATATATTTTATACAACATACAAAACGATAACATTTTCAGTAAATGAAGAAAAAAAATTCTCATATAGTATAAAAACAAAAATGAATTCTAAATATATACATAAATAAAAGCTTCTAAAAAATTTAACATGTATTTACAGCAGCACAAAACAATATATTTTCCAACTAACCCTAAATTTATAGAAAAAACAAAGTCTCATAATATAAATATAAACTAAAAATGAATTCCTAAGGTGTAGGTAAATGCAAACTTCTAAAAAATGTTAACATGTATTTTACGGACCACAAAACAATATTTTTTTCAGTAAACACTAAATAAAAAAACAAAATTCTCATAATACAAATCTAAAAATAAAATGAATTTAAAACATATGCATAAACTTGCTGGAATTTGTAAACATAGAAACAACAATGATCCCATATTGTCTATATAAATTAAAAGTTAAGCTGTAAATTTCCATTTCTTTGGTGAAATATGCTTTTTGTCATTTCTCTGTTTCCGCTGTCTTGCTCGATGGAAACACTCTGAACCAGAAATTTCACACCCTTTTTTTTAGTTGGTTGTTCTGCAGAATTACATCTGAAATTTCAAAAACAAGCTGTTAGAAAAAATGGTAGTATTTTTATTGTTGTTTTATAAAACACTGTGTCAACCTTTGAGTCCACTGGAGGTATAGATGATAATATTAAAGACATAAATGATGATATTACTAATGCATCATCAATATTTTTAGGTAGTGGGAATTGATTAATAGCGGAAGTCGAATTCGATATGGAAAAGTTGCAACTTCCCTATATAATTTTTATTGCAATCTAAAATTACTACCCAGTATGGCAATGAAGCATGACTGTTAATTTGTTTGTCTTTTAGGTTTCGCGTATTTTTTGTCTATATGAAATCAGTGAAATTACCTTTGGACATTTTACATTAAGAAATGAACGACAATAAAATTATCTAACTCAAATAGTTAATGTAAACACCTCAGCATAACAATTGTTTCTTACGTTGTGCAAACACAAAAGTAATTCTGCTCATGAAATGCGGACTAATAAAAATTGGCGCTAACTTTTGACAAAACCAGTGACACAATAACAGATAGTGTAGTAGTAAACATTTTGTCTAGATTCGCGATTTAGGCAGATAATTTTCTGTGGCGGTTTTACTGCTACTGCCATGTTAAATCCATGTACACAAATGCTGTATTGTTTGTAAACAATCTATTTAATTTGCCAAATATATTAGATGTTCATGATATAATAAGTAGTTATACACTTAACCTAAAAAATATACTTACTGGGCAAAGAGGTTGTATATGTTAGAGGGAACAAAGCCGAGTTTGCAGCCTGTCGATTTCCCACTCCTGTCACCGTCCAATCACAAACAAAATTTTGAATAACGCGCTAATGTGTTTTGTTTTGATTCGTTCCCCCAACCGCTCTTGAAGTTATTGTCAGCTGTCAACAAGTATTTGAAGTGTTTGTTGATTTGCGATTAGAGGTTATCTTGTGTGTTTTGCCGTTTTTTAGCAGTGTTTTAAGAGTGTAAAAGTTAAAAAATGCCAAGGTGTATTGTGAAGAACTGTATGTACAATAAAAGTGCCAATTATGAAAAGGATAAAGCAACTGTGCATTTATTTCGGTAAGTTGTTTACATGTCTTCTGTTTCCTTGTTTGGCGCCAAATGTTTATTGGTTTTCACAGGTCCGTATTTACACATTGTATTGCTTTTGTTAAATCTTTAGCATTTATTATTGTCAATTGTGTTTTTTCAAGAAATAAAATCTTAATAATGCATTATTTATTGAATATTTGTAATGAAATTAGGCATTTTGTTTGGCAATTATTATTTGAATTAGATGTATTTACCTATGTAGTTCCAGTAGAAGCAGAAAAAAAGTAGAATAGTTTTGTTTTATCTATTACTGCATCTTTCTAGAGGTTCAGTCACTGATAAAGTAGATAATTTGAGATATTATTTTCAGATTTCCCAAAGCTGGTGAAAGATACGAGGCTTGGAAACGAGCATTAAATTTAAGCGATGAAGATATTTTTATGAACTCAAATGTGTGCAATTTACATTTTACCGAGGAATCTTATGATTTAGAAAAATCACCTTTTGCAGTATACTTAAAAAAAAGTTCTATACCTGTATTGGTAAGTACTGAATCAAGGTTATTAATTTATGTAACTATTAGTGATATATATATATATATATATATATATATATATATATATATATATATATATATATATATATACATATACATATATATATATATATATATATATATATATATATATATATATATATATATATATATATATATATATATATATATATATATATATATAGCCAAACAGCGGTTTTTCAATGGCACTGATATCAGTGATGGCTATTTTTAAATAACAGGGACTTTAAACAGCTACTGCGATTGTGGTTTAGCCATTTACAATGCTGCATGTGCGTATGCTATTATTTTAAACACTTACAAGGTGTTAGTGTTAACCGCTTAATTGAAACCACAATATGATCTTCAGATAACTTTTAAATTATATATTAATTTTAAAACTACTCAGATTTTTACTATTAATAAAAGTTCTATAAAATTAGCATATTACAAGAATATACGATGAGAGAAATCTACATATTATTTTTATTTTAATATAATGAAAAAGTTGGAAGGCATATATATGCTACAGTTCGGTGCTGCTTTAATTCTAGATTCAGCAGGTTTTTCCATGATATAATGACTTACAAGATATATGATATTGCGCATATGCCCCGTCCCCTCCTATGACATCACATGGTGAGTAACGTTATAGAAGGCCAACTACACACTTAACACAAAGTCATTCGCAATCAAAAAGTTTCTATACGTCACTTTAATGTGGTTGAAGTTACATTCCATTCCATTTTTATATTACATATATATATATATATATATATATATATATATATATATATATATATATATATATATATATATATATATATATATATATATATATATATATATGCACAAGTGAAGTATAATAATTAAGGGGAGCCCTGAATTAGCATTGGTGATACACAAACTTAAAAAGTAGAGAAGACGTTCGTAGACATTTACAGGGGGCCTTAACATTCATAAACTTGATTTGATCATCATGTCACATAATCATAGTATAGTATTCTGATCTTAAAAAGTTAATTCCAACTGTATGCACTCAAATATCAGTAAAATACCTAATTTGTTAAGGGGTTGTGATGAACCGTCAAACTCCACTGTACGACAGCATATTATTATTGCATTGGACTCACCACATGACGCCATGCGCGTGACGGTTCTAAAAATAGATAGTCGCATTATCATATCTCGCGTTATTTGTATCATGAGTTTTTCGTTTTCTACCTATAAGAAAAGGAGTATTCTAATAATGGCGAGAAGGAAAGTATACAGATACTTCTACTCGCTCGCACAAACTGCGATTGCGTGTATTATGAATACAGCAATTGCTGTTTGTCATGGAGTTTTTAGTATAAGATGAATTTCATAGAAATAATTACTCTAATGATTTGTGTAAATCTCGGTTTTCACAATCGCTGTTGTTTTGTGTTTTAATAACAGCTACTAACAGCGATCTTTTAATAGAAGCGATTAAATCACCGGTAGCTATATATCGCTCATCTCTAGTAACTATGCTACTAATTACATTCACGTAATATATTGTTATGATATTTATCGTAATTTAATTAGCCCTGCAAATTTACATTAATGGTATTCGTTTCAAATTTATTTATGCAGGTAACAAACAAGCCATCAACACAAGTCGTTTTTGGCGAGCAGCCAATGACTGATATAACTGCTATCAATGTGCCATTTGCAGCTGACCTGTCAACTAGTACTTGGTCTGGTAGCAATGTACCTGTAATGGATTATTCTCGGCCATCAACAAGTGCTGGTTTTTATGAAGAGAAAACTGTTGTAGAGGTACCGCAAAGATCGTTTAGTAGTTTAGGATTTGCTGAAATGAAAACACCTTCAATGCCACCCACTTTGAAGGACATGGTGAGTTAAATTCAGTTTTTGCCGTTTATGAAATCAGTATAATTTTAAAAAACCTAATATGTTATTCCATCACATTTTATATGGTGTTTAAGTTTGTATAGTCCATGATTAAATAAGTTAGAAACAACTGTTTTGCAATTTATCTCAACCACTATTAACCAAAATGTGTTGTTGGAAATTTTGTTTATATATTCATTTTACTTGAGAAAATAAATGGTTTATCACTGAACATTTTTTATAGGTTGTTACACCGCGCAAACGTAAACTGAAGAAGCAGTTATTCGATGCACGAAAAAAAATTAAACGGCTCAGCAGTAGTGTTCATCATTATAAGAAGAGAACAGCAACCCTTGCGAATATAATCAAACAACTAAAAGGTAAAGTAACCGACGAAACATTAGAAACATTAATGCAAATAGGACCTAATGAAGAATTTTTACAAAGACAATTAGGTCGTAAACATAAGTATGAAAATCAACTTAAAGCTTTTTCTCTTACGCTGCATTATTACTCTCCCAAAGCTTACAGTTTTGTCAGAAACACATTTAACTCGGCTCTTCCTCATCCAAAAACTATATCTAGATGGTATCAAAGCGTTAATGGGGAAGCTGGTTTTACGTCAGAGGTGTTCAACTTATTAAAGTCAAAATCAGAAAGCACAAATGGAAAACTTATATGTTCTTTAGTCATAGATGAGATGGCAATTCGCCAACATATAGAATGGGATGGGGTAAAATATTATGGGTTTGTAGATTTTGGTACAAATCTTGAGACCGATTGTAACCCTGTAGCCAAAGAAGCTCTTGTTTTTATGCTTGTTAGCATTAATCAATCATGGAAGCTTCCTCTTGGATATTTTTTAATCGACTCTTTAAGGGGTACACAAAAACAAAATTTGGTATTACAGTGTTTAACGCTACTAAATGAGTCGGGCATATACGTGGTCTCAATAACTTTTGATGAGGCAACAAATAACCTAACGTTAGCAAAAGAACTTGGCTGCGATTTGAATTGGAGGAACATTAACTCTACGTTTGTTGATCCTAGTTCAGGTAGGAAAATTGCAGTCTTTTTTGATCCATGTCATATGATCAAACTGATAAGAAACACATTAGGCGATAAAAAATTAATAATTGATGAGAATGGGGAAAATATAAAGTGGGATTATTTAGTAAAATTAAATGAGTTACAGGATCAGGAGGGCGTTCATTTGGCAAATAAATTAAGAATATCGCATATATTTTATACAAACCAAAAAATGAAGGTTAAATTAGCCACACAACTTTTTAGCCACTCAGTGGCACATTCTTTGGAATATTGCAATGAAGTTTTACATCTTGAGGAGTTCAAAGAATGTGAGGGAACTGTGAAATTTATCCGACTTATAAACAATTTATTTGACATTCTTAATTCTAGAAATTTAAACAATTCAGATTTTAAGAAAGCAATAAACGCAGAAAATTTTGAAAACATTAATGTATTTTTAAAAGAGCTATCACAATATTTAACGTCACTTAGGATAATTGATGGACCGCTTCTGTGTGAGAGTGGTAGAAAAATGGGTATAATTGGCTTTTTATTTTGCATACAAAGTTTGCAATTTGTTTATAAAACTTTAATTGCCGACAATAATTTTTTGCTGTATTTTCCCACTTACAAAATCAGTCAGGATCATATTGAGCTTTTTTGGGCAAATTAGATCCATGGGAGGCTATAACAATAACCCATCAGCAAAGCAATTTAAAAGTGCATATAAAAGGATGATGGTGCATCTTGAATTAAAAGATTCATTTAAAGGAAATTGTATCCCTTTGGAAGCAATTCCTATTCTGTCACCCATTGAGGTAATAAATAAAACTTGTGGGCGAGAACGAATATCTGAAGAACCAGATGAAGACATGAGTCAAATAGATAATTTTGACGACGACACAGTTCTTCAAATATTAGATATGAATATATCAGAGTTTAAGAAAGAAGTCGTGACATATATATCTGGCTATGTAGTAAGGAAAATAACAAAAGCTCTGAGATGCGAAGAATGCGCGGGTGAACTTGTTGGGGAGAGGTCTGTGTTATTAACATCGTTTATAGATCAGAAAGACAAAGGTCAACTCCTCACATACCCATCTGACGATGTAATATCTATTTGCACTATTGCAGAAAAAGTTCTTCAAACATACTTAAATGAATCTGCGGTGATTATAAATGTAAAGGAAATAAACATGCGAATATTAAAAACTATAATAAACCAAAACAGCATATTTAAAAAACTTGAAGTTCACTTTCGAGAACAAAATCTTTTGACTTGTCATTATGGCCATCTAATTAAACTAATATCTTCTATGTATGTTTCTATTAGAATACATCATTATAACAAAAATCTATTTGATAAAAGTAGAAGTTTAAGGGCTGTTTATAACAAACTTCTCTTATTTAAGGGCCAATAATTCAGTGTACATTTCAAGTACTCGTATGTCCTTCAAATAATGTTATCGGAAAGTTATTATGTCTTATAATATGACCAATAAATTTTAGCTTCCTCTCTATTTCTTTGAGCAACCCTCTTTATTCTTTCACCTCTCCTAGCACACTTTGAAGCGTCTTTCTATCAACCTGCACTGTCTTTGAAATTTTTCTTGTCTACATTTCAAAAGCTTATATTCTCTTCATATCCTGCTTAACTACAGCCCAAGTTTCCGCCCCATACATTACCATACTCCATACACGTACGACTTGCATTTGTTCCTCATGTACAGGTTAAAATGTTTATTAGTGAGAACAGTACTGTGGTTATTGAATGCTTGTTTTGCCATCGCGATCCTCTTCAGACCTTTCCTACACTTACCATCATCTGTGATAATACTTCCAATCAATTATTTGAAATAATCTAATAAATCAAGCGTCATGTTATAAGATTTAAAAGCTACTTTTGTATTTGTATAGGTATTCAAAATTTGTGAAATGCACACGTAACGCAATCTACATCGATCAAACTTCTAGAAATTTTAACACCCAATACAAAGAACATATTTTTGCATTTAGAAATAACCATGCTGACAAATCTACATTTGCAAAACATATTATTGATACCCAACATAGACCCACAGTAAATAACGGCATAAAACCACAACATTTTTGTCATGACAAGTGTAAACTAGACTTGTTTTAAGCTTTAGAAGTAAAAAAGCATATACACGACAATATTTAGGATTTCTGAGATATTCTTCTTCCTAATTAAATAAATCAGACAACATAAATCTAACTATTTTTTCCAAAAAGTTGTTATAAGACATGATGTGTGTCGATATTTTCATTGTATAGTCTGCTTTATTAATGTGTTTGTTTAGTTATTTTATTGTTGTAATTGTTATTATAGTTATTACTGTTATAGGTTTCTTCTATCTTTATGTTAAATATTGATATACATCACGTAGACATTTTAAAGGCGTCATCCGTCATATTTGTTTTACTTTATTTTCACTTTTAAAGATTTTTTTGATTATAACATCATAAAATAGCAACAGATCTTTATTTGTAATTGTCATGATTTCGTATTAATTCAATTTTTTTCTGTCTGAGGATACTATCAAGCAGCAAAACCAGTAACAGAGACGTTGAAGAACATCTAGAATTCAGAAGGGCCACTTGCTTCAGTTAGCTTACGCGCTGGCTACGTCCTTCACCTACAAAAACGAAAACCAACAGTGAAGCCAGAGAAGTAGTCTCCAAGTCTGTATGAAGTATGGACCAGTTTCACGAAGTAAGGGCAACAGCAATCAATGAAATTAATCTCTATTTCTTTAAAAAAGACAAGGAATGTTAACATTAATTTGTAAACAGTACAATGTACTTTATTTTGTATTTTCTTCTGTTGTTGAAATAAAAGCTATTATTATTTATCCAACCTTTTGAATATACAACTTTATCCAATATATTCATCCAACAATTTATCCAACCAATAACCCAAAAAATATTTCACTGATTTGGAGAAAATTTTGGAATTACGCTTATTTTGCTAATGGCTTGGATGAGTTCGTTCATCAGATCTTAACGCATAGTTTTTCCTAACAAAAAATTAAATATATTTTTTTAAACGCAATAGCTTTCAAATTGTTTAAGTGATTGGAACGAAAATTTACAACTTAAAAGAACATACTGAGATGTGGTTGTGTACCAATTTTCAAGTTTTTTTGATCAAAGAAAAATGAAGTTATTCGAAATTAATAATAAAATAATCCTCGACATCACTTCAAATTCTGTAATGCAATATCTACAATGTTGGACAGAGGCAGAGCAATACAGCTACCTGTACTGTTATGCTATTTAAATAAATTGTAGATAAAATCTAAACAATGGAAGTTACAACCATTGCCAGATGTCAAGATGTTGCTGACCGGGGTTGCCCGATCTTCAGAAATTTCATGTAGTTAAACCTTTCATGTATAAACATATGAAATTTTTACAACTTCTGATAATAAAGAAAACATTTTATAAAATTTAATTTTATCAGTCAGTTAAAAAATACTGTATTTAATACCTGCAAATTTCGAATTACCCATTTCTCATGATTTTTAACTGAGGTATCCCTCCGATCATAATTTACTCTATCCGACAACTTTGTTAGACTGCGTCTGTGCTGAAGCTCAGCTGTCATTTGTCATTGTGTGGTAGTGTTATTTATTGTCAATATCAAATTGGAAATTTAGGACAGTAGAAACAGACACCATAAACAAAGAAGAAATTGGAAATTTAGCCTCTAGTGTAGGTTTTTGACATGATACCATTACTAGAGAGATATGATAATGTGGCAGCATAATAATATTATGCTAATGCTGTGGTACAGTCAGTTTGGCGTTTCATCACATCTCGTAACACACCAGCTGTTGTGTGCATACAGTTAGATGTAATTTTTTATTATCAGAATACTACTGTAACATGATGATATCAAGTTTATAACTGTTAACATACTGTAAATAATTTCTCCACTTTTCAAGTTTGTGTTGCTGCAATGTTAATTAAGGGTTTCCTTAATTATACGCATATTGTGCTTATAAATGTAATATAAAAATAAAAAAGAAATGAAAATGCAAGTGAACCTATTTAATTTAGCTCTGTATTCTACATTATCTGAAAAAGACATTATAGGCGACGAAGTAGAATGTAATTTCGGTAAATTTGCAGTTGACTGCATGAGGGTTTTAGATATTTTTTTCCAGCAACATGCTTAGAACCTTCCTCGGCCACAAGACAAATTTTCTGGCAAACAACCCCCAAGAAAATTAAGGGACTTTGAAAACATGCGTTTTTCACATTTTACAGCAATACCTCCTTTAAACCCTGTCTACCCCATATTCGCCCAGGTCCAGCAACCTTCTTGTGGGTTGCTCCCAAGAAATTTTTCTTGTGCTTTATGCTTTGAAGGTAGTTGTATGCATGCACAAGGGGAAGGAGAACCCCCCGAATTTTTGGGTGAGGAGCAGAAACCCTCTTCCTCCTGGGGGTTCTTCTCCTGCATGCATACAATCACCCTCAATGCATCAACCAAAGGATTTTTTTTTCAGCTTTCTAGTGTATTTTTCTAGAGTATATTTCCTGTTTATCAATTGCTTTGTTTGAGTTTTGTACCCAAATTACTCTATAAATATATGTCATAGATCATGTTTTTGCTTGTCCTTCTTTACCTTGTTTTACTGTTCCTAATTAAATAAATTAATTTTCATAACTTTTAATATAAGGCTAAATCTTACAGCTTATATAAATATATTATTTAATATTGTTATGAAAATTCACTATCATAACGCACTTGCTGCGTTCCGAACCTTTTTAGGTTACCTATTTATACAAAAGCTTAAGAAATTCATGAATAAGCATTACATTTCAATGATTGAATAATTTCAGTTTTATTTCTAACCAAACTAAAAATTCCTAAATACGTCCCTGACGTTTCTCCCACTCAAGTCACCGAACTCCGCCCAGTTAGGAAAAGTGTACAGGCTTCTTGTATTGCAAAACTGCACCTTTGTTACCTCTATCCCTTACAACCTCTTTGTTACTGGGTAATAGATATATTCTATATAGGTAGGTACTTACCTCGTGATTGTAATTGCAGGATAATGCTTAATGTACAAACACAAAAAACTTCGGCCTAAAACCTAAATTGCAAGAAATAATCAAGATCTACAAGAAAGAAAACACGAAAGTCTTGTATATGTATGTCATTGTCGTGCGTCACATGTCACACACAATAAAAGTTAAAAAATAACCAAGTGTCAATGCGATTCCAGCGATGACAAACGGTGTGGCGTGAATATCACTGAATATGAACTGTGAATCTATAAAGTAACGGTCATCATGTGTTAATTACATGCTTAGCATGTTATTTTTCTGAAGTAACAGCGATGTAGTTTATAATATCGCTAGCATATCATTAAAATTAACTTCTGAAATGTAAATTATTGATATGTCGCTGTTACATACTTGGCATGTAAAGGTTAGCCATGTATCTGAAAAGTAACAGCTAACATCGCTAGCATGTACCAGTGTAAGCGCAAAATCATAGGTAACAGAAAACCATCCCAGAAACATGACATGCATGTATCAGGATATGTCGCATTGGTTACTTAAAAATAACATCTCAGCGATGTGAATATCACAATTGTGTTGCCTGGGATATATATATATATATATATATATATATATATATATATATATATATATATATATATATATATATATATATATATATATATATATATATATATATATATATATATATATATATATATATATATATATATATATATATATATGCATATCTGTGTGTGTGTGTTTGCAGCAAATAAAAATCTAGATGTCTTTCCTTGTTTATATGTACATTATTTAAACTAGTTAAATACGTAACCTTTCACCCTCAATAATAAATTTTGAAAAATATATTAGCAGCAAATAAGCATTAAAAAATAATATAAAAGAAAGACAGCTTTTTCCTTGTTTATTTTTTCCATTATTTAAAAAAATACAATAAATTTTGAAAAATAAATTTGACGCCAATAAAGGCATTAAAAAATAATGTAAGACAGCTTTTTTGAAAATATTTGGCAATAAAAGAAGAACATAGAAAGTTTATTAAAATCTGGTTTTTCTTTTAATCAAATTGTTTTATTGAAAAAATGGAATAAAATGTATACCTATCATTCGATTTTTTTTACAACATTCTGCATACTTTCTTTGAGTCTGGACATTGTAATGCAAGCTTACGACTATTTATATCTTCTTCAATAACAACGATTTATCCATAAGTATATTTATTTATTACTCGACATATTTTTTTTACACGAATAACTTTGGTGACATGACCACATATTCAATATCTAATGATTTTTTCATTGCCTATATACATTTATAAAAAAAATCTCGGGACGCAGCAAGTGCGTTATGGTAGCGAATTTTCTTTAAAATATTTTTAATAGCAAATGTCTTTCTTTGATGAAAGCAGGCATCAAACTTGGTTGCCTATATAGTAGAAACAATGTATCATATTTCATTGAAACAAATTTATTGTTTGAAAATATATAAACATTTTTCAAAAGTCTAGATGCAGCAAATGTGTTATGGAAGTGATTTTCCATAAAAATGTTTTTAATAGCAAATGCGAGCAGGCATCAATCTGATTACCGGTATAGCCTATGTAGTAGAAACAATGTACTATGATTTCTCAAAATTACTTATGGTTTGAAAATATACAAAAATTTTCCGAAAATAAACTTAAATGTTGGTTTTCTATCCAACAAAGCTTACGTTAATAGCAAATTGAGTTATTGAAATTTGAAGGATTTAATGAAACTTTGGTAAATTTGCAGATTAGCACCCGAACGCTTTTCAACAAATTGTTTTCAGAGACATTACTAGGACCTCACCTGCAGGTTTCTGAACAGTTTTTTGAAAAACGTTCGGGAGCTAAACTGCAAATTTACCGAAAATTTGCTACCAAAACGCACTTACTGCGTCCAGATTTTTTTCTTACAAACGCATCATATTTCGATAAAAAATGCAAAAATGCATTAACGAATTTGTTCTACGAAAATTAGTTTAAAAAAATTATACACCCCTACTCACTCCTGGTCCCGTAACTTCCTTGGGAAGTGTGAACAAGAAATTTTTCTTGGGGTTTGTGGATCCAGAGGGGTGGGGGCCTAGGCAGGTTTCTGAAAACAGTTTTTTGAAAAGCGTTCGGGAGCTAAACTGCAAATTTATCGAAAATTCTCTACCAAAACGCACTTACTGCGTCCAGATTTTTTTCTTGCAAACGCATCATATTTCGACAAAAAATGGAAAAATGCATTCACGAATTTGTTCTACGAAAATTAGTTTAAAAAAATTATACACCCCAACTCACTCCTAGTCCCGTAACTTCCTTGGGGAGTGTGAACAAGAAAATTTTCTTGGGGTTTGTGGATCCAGGGGGGGCCCTAGGCAGGTTTCTGAAAACAGTGTTTTGAAAAGCGTTCGGGAGCTAAACTGCAAATTTACCGAAAATTCGCTACCAAAACGCACTTACTGCGTCCAGATTTTTTTCTTATAAACGCATCATATTTCGAAAAAAAATGCTAAATTACATTAACGAATTCGTTCTAAAAAAATTAGCTAAAAAAATTATGCACCCCTACTCACTCCTGGTCCCGTAACTTCCTTGGGGAGTGTAAACAAGAAATTTTTCTTGGGGTTTGTGGATCCAGAGGGGTGGGGGCCTAGGCAGGTTTCTGAAAACAGTGTTTTGAAAAGCGTTCGGGAGCTTAACTGCAAATTTACCGAAAATTCGCAACCAAAACGCACTTACTGCGTCCAGATTTTTTTAAGATAAACGCATCATATTTCGATAAAAAATGCAAAAATACATTAACAAATTTGTTCCACGATAATTAGCTAAAAAAAATTATAGGCCGTTAAACCATAAATTTCACTAAACCTACAAATAAATATCCAAACAGCTACCAAACTTAACTAAACTGACAGCCAAAGCACCAGAGAAAGGGTCTATTTAAAATGGATTTTCTGTAAACATTTTAGTAAAATGAAGGGCAATGACTGTTGAATCTGAAACTTAAGGGTTCGCAGAACACTCTTCTTGCAACATTTTCTTTTCACAAACGGTATTTGTTTCACATTCTTTGCCTAAACATTGCCAATTTTGACGTTTAAAATTGCGAGTTTTGAGGAAAACTCCAACATTTATTGCTTTAACTGCCCATAACTTCTTTGTCTTTAAAGCTATGGACCTAAATTTTGGTACAGAGTTCACTCTTTATAATACAAACACGCGTACCAAATTTGGTTGCCCTTACTTTGTTATTTCCGGAGATATGATTTTTTTTATAAAGAAAACACAAAATTTTCCGGGAAAACCTGGTCCGATTTTCCTGGCTAACGAACTTAGCCAAGCCACTTGCAAAAGGAAGGTACTCTGCAAATTTTATCAAGATTGGTCCATTATTTTTTGAGTTATCGGTCGGATATATATATATATATATATATATATATATATATATATATATATATATATATATATATATATATATATATATATATATATATATATAACACAGATCTCCCCATAAGCGATTTAAAAAAAAAAAAAATTCGCTAAAAGAAGTACTTAACCTTCTACCCTCAACCATAAATTTTCAAACAATTATGCAACTATGCATTATAAAATGTGAAAAGGTAGATGCCATTAAAGGTAACTTTCTTGAAAATAAGAAAATAAATGCTTATTAATAGGTGGCTTTACTTTAAATCACATTTTTGTAATTAAAATATGGAATAAATCTTATATCAATGGATTTATTTTTATTAGAAAATGATATTTTCATTAAGGTGAGTCAGGATTGAGTTTCATACATATTTACATATATAATAACTAATTACCCATAAGTATGTTTATTTGTATCTAATAACTTAAACATCTTATTTTACAATATGTTATATTAAAGCAAAACAAAAATCAAAATCAAACTAAACCTCAAAATATTGCTATGCAATTAGGTAAGCAATTTTAAACATATCAAGAGTGTGTATTGCCCCTCATATAAATTGGCATTTTTATTTCCATTTCGCTTATGTGATGTTTCGCAAGTAAATATGAAGCAGAAATCAATATTAGGTTTTATACAACGAAAACGAAGATTCACCCAGTCGGCCAGACAAAAGCTGTATTCTCACTCACATCACCGCTCTATTGTAGTGTGGACTAAACGATATGTCAGTCGAAATAACTGTCGACCCAACGATATGCCACGAATAATACCACTATTTGTCCTCTCTCATCTATTCTAGACGTGGGAGTAACCTTTGATTCTCAGCCAGCACATAAGTAATATTTTGTCATCATCAGTGAAATGCCTGTTTTGTAATCCAAAACAGCAAATTATTTTCTGATGATGCTACTTTAATTATCTTGTATAACTCCTTTGTCCATTCAAGATTAGAATATGCTAGTCTACGCTGGTCTCCTATCTACTCATTATAAAACTATCTTGCAGTCAGTACAACGTTAATTCCTGAAATATTTATTTTTCTTTGGTGAACACCATTATCCAAGGGGTTTTCTCCACAATTCATTATTTGACAGATTTCAATTTGACTCTAGAAAAATGACGAATAATACAAGCAATGTGTTTTTTGCATCCATGGTAACATTGACTGTCCTTAACTTCATTCCCAGGTATCCTTCCGTACAAGATCCTCACATTAGAATACTCGAAATGCAAATACATTTGCTCTTCCTGTTCCAAGAACGAACATCTTAATCAAATCCCCTGTTTATTTTGTGTCATCTTTATGATGACTCTTCAGCAGACATATTCAGAACTTCCAATTTACACTGTTTTCTTCTAAGCTTCAGAGACTCTTCACCTAATACTTAGGTCACTTTTCTTTTGCTTCTTGTTATTTTAGTTCTTAGGCTTTCATTCCTTCCATTTTGTGTACATTAGTATTTTATATACCAATTAAAGTATAGATTTAAATAACTAAATTAATAAATTTTGAGTCTTAATTTTATCTCAATAATAACGATAGCTGCTAGCCTTATATATCGGATTCCGTAAAGGCAAATCAACCATCCGGGCAGTGGAAAGAGTGGTAGATATAGTTAGAGAACAAACAAACGTCAAGTGGGCAGCTCTCTTAACTCTTGATATAAAAAATGCATTTAACACGGCGTCATAGGATATAATAATGCTAAACCTCGAAACAAAGAAGTATAGAAGATTATCTGTTAGAGACCATTGATAACTACTTAGAAGATATATCCCTGCAGATAGATAAAAATGTCTGCCAGGAAATTACAACGGGTGTGCCACAGGGGTTTGTTCCTAAGACCCAGCCTGTGGAATATATTATATGATGGAGTGCTTAACGTACTAACACCAGAAGGAGTGACCACGTTGGCCTATGCAGATGATCTGGCAGTTATCATCACGGTGAAAACAAAGGGAGAGCTGGAATGGAAAGGAAATGAAGCACTACTGCAGATCCACAAGTGGCTGAACAGCAGTGAATTAAGAGTTAGCCCCACAGAAAACAGAAGCACTTATACTTCGAGGAGGAAGAGCTAAGACTGAAGTCAGGTTTATGTGTGGGGGAGTAGAGATAGCACCCAAACAAAGTCTTGTATATTTGGGTATAACCATAGGGGAAAATCTAAACTTTGGACGACACATAAAAACAGCAATACAAAAAGCAGAAGAAAAGGTGGCAGCATTGATCAGAATAACGCTAAACATAAAAGGCCCCGGATCCAAAAAGAGGGAGATGCTATATACCATGGTCCAATCAATTCTTTTATATGGATCACATATCTGGTCCGAACATATGAAAAAAGATATGTATAACAGACAAGCTACAAAAGTCCAACGTAGAATGTTGCTAAGAGTTACTAGCACATACTGCACTGTGTCGGCAAGGGCGGTACAGGTGGTCACAGGAATTGTACCAATCGAGCTTGCCGTAGAAGAGAGATCAAGGCTATATCACAGAAGAGACGGAAATACACCGAAAGCAAAAGCAGAGGAGAGGGCCAGCACTCTTCAAAAATGGCAGGAGATGTGAGATAATACAACCCATGTCGCTCTGTGGACCAAGCAGTTAATTCCAGATCTGAAGAAATGGGTGGAATGCAAGCACAGAAGAACAGATTATTTCCTGACGCAAATGCTCACAGGACATGGCTCCTCCAGGGAATATCTAAGCCGGATAGGAAGAGCAGAGACCGACGCTTGCTTGTACTGTGGGATGGCAGAAACGGTAACACACACCATATTTGACTACGCAAGATGGGAGAACGAGCGAGAAACCCTAAGACAGGGTATGAAGACTGACCTGACCATGTACAACATCCTTGACATCATGATGGAAGATTCTGAAAAATGGGAAAAATTCCACAGCTACGTCCGAAATGTCCTAAGAACTAAAGACGTAGAGGAGAGGCAAAGAGGGAATTGAAAAGAGACAAATTGTAAAGACAGCCTACTTACAGATGATTTATGAAAAGTGGTTCCAGTAGGTATGGTGAAGAAATGAGGTGAGGTTTGGTGGGTAGGCAGACGCTTGCACCTATAGTACTCTGAGTCCCACATTCTCTGTCGCGATGGAGGCCGAGTGCAGAGGTAAGAACATGAGTTTCCTCACCCAGCAAAAAAAAAGTCTTATATATATGCATCACTTGAAAAATTATGCACACATGGCAGGCAGCTGCTCAGACTAAATACACAGTGAAAAGATTAATAAATTATAGCTAACAAGCACAAGTTATTAGCTTATTTGTCAAAGTTACCTTGTATGAGTCACTATTAATAAAACACTATACTATATTATACTACACTTAAAAAGAAAACTAAAGAGATATAAACCAAACCATTTATTAAAAGAGGTCATACCACACCAGAAAAGAATACATATAATTAATATTATTTATTTACATAATTAGATATTACAATAGGAAAATAATAAATCACATTTGTACAAAGTTTATTTATTAAAATATTATACTTAATAACAAAAACTATATATAGGCCCGATTTCTTATTTACTCCTATCACTACATCTCCTATAAAAAAGCAGGTAAGGAACTCTGTTGCCTTGGGGTTTCAATACCTGCTCCTCTTGAATAGGTTTAACAATGGCATCGTCATATCTGAGCCACGTACCATAACCAGAATGGTATGCGTCTGTAAAATAATGTCCTTTTGTCGCCTCCTTACCGTCATGGTAAACAACTGCGAACAATTTGTAATGCTTTTCTTTGTCCTTTGGGAATGACCTTCCTGATAACAATTCTGAAACAAAATATTTATTTAAAATCTAATACAAAATTCAAAGTTCTCGTTTGCAGAGTTAAAAAAATTAGGTAAAAAATAAAAATAAAAAATAAACTTGAAATGTGAAACTACAAATGAAAATTATGGATCTAAGTTGGCTTGGTGCAAAGCACTATTATATCCCAATGGGCGAGACCAGTCATGGTTACCGTGGGGGCTGTCATCAGAGAGAGGCGTCTCCCCTACTGTGGGCAATATTGGTAAACTAAATCCTCACAAGCCTGTCAGAAGAGAGAAGAGGATATTGTCCAGGATATGCTGATGATCTGACGACAGTAATTTTGGACCTACCACCACGACACATGTCTATTATACAAAGAGAAGCACATTCAGCGATGCATAAGCTAATGCAAGGTTAAACACTAATAAGTCAAAATCGAAGACTAGAAGCTGTACAAGTAGTGAGTTGAAGGCAGAACCTGTCCTGATAAACCCAGTGACAATATGGTCACTAACAACACCATTCCATAGTCCAGAGTCCCATTGTGGCATAACAAAAAGCCATGTAAGAAATGAATTTAATACTTGGGAGAGGAACCAAATGCTACCATGCTGGAGGAAAACGCCAGGCTTAAGTCAGGCAAAATGGTTCATCAGCATATCAACAGAGAACTCTGAACTGCTTCTTGAATTGAACAGGTCAACAGGAAGTCAAAATCGAAGACTAGAAGCTGTACAAGTAGAGAGTTGAAGGCAGAACCTGTCCTGATAAACCCAGTGACAATATGGTCACTAACAACACCATTCCATAGTTCAGAGTCCCATTGTGGCTTAACAAAAAGCCATGTAAGAAATGAACTTAATACTTGGGAGAGGAACCAAATGCTACCATGCTGGAGGAAAACGCCAGGCTTAAGTCAGGCAAAACGGTTCATCAGCATATCAACAGAGAACTCTGAACTGCGACTTGAGAATAATCACATAACTTTCCACAGGACACTACCCAGTAAGGTATCACCTTATGAAAATGTGTAAGGCAGACAGTGAAAACTGCAGATATTGCAGTGAAGCAACAAAAGCAACAGATCATTTGCTATGCAACTGCCTAGCTCAGTACTGCAAAAGGCGCAAAAACCTTGGAGGGGTGACCTTAACACCACAGGAAATAGGTAGAATAGCTCCCAAAAAGAAAATAAACTACCCAAAGTCTTTGGGCAACTATTAGAAAGAAGTCAGCTCTGAGAGGCCAAAACTGGCCTATACCACTCATTAAACAATCTACAATTGAAACCTACACATGGTCCCAATTCAAACATTCCTACACCGAAAATCGAGAGATAGTAAGAACGGAAAATGCCATTTTGTTAGAGCACAAATACAGTCGGTGTTCAAAATAATAGAGAATCATTATTGGAAGAGTGTCAGCATGTGAAGAGTGCAGGGGGCCAAAGTTGCTTGTTTATTTGCATATCAGCACATTGATGATATTCATTTATTAGTATCTTGGTAATAGTGTGCTGTATTTATGATTTTAGAAACAGGATATAGCCTGGTACACTGATCGATCATAGAAAGAATTAGGCATTAGATAGGGATATACAAAATAAAATGACTGACAGCCCAAATACAACAGTCAAATGCCATAAACTCTGAGAACCAGAGCTTAAGGCACTGGAGATCAATAATTAGAGGCCAATAGGGTACTACTGTCCAATGACCGTAATAAGAACTTGGAAGTCAAAATAAAATGACACTAGCATGGGTCCAGCGCAAAAGGATCATGAAGGGAATGATGATCAATCAATCATTCAATTTATTTTAATATTCATCAATTTACAAACACTAAAATTACAAACACAAAAAAAAACTGTTTTCTAAATATAGAATACCAAAGAAAATAAAACAGAGAACCTAAGTTTGATAGCTTGCATGTTCTCTGAAAGATAAAGAAATATGAATATATTTCAACAAAAAACAAAACAAGTCCCAAAATATGTTCCGTTACCCTATCTTATATTACCCCATTCCCTCTCACTGACACACCCCCCACAGTTCACAGACAAGCGACAGGACAAACAATAAGGCGGACAAACTGGCCAAGGAAGACATGTAATAGACCCTCAATAGGCCCTAAACACTGGTGCAGACTGGTCAAGCCGAGCATAGAGAGATTGATCGATTAATGGCCTTGAAATAAAACATTATAGTGGAAAAATTCCCCAAGAGACGGACAAGTGAAAGAATTTAACAAAAGAACTTTTGCCAAAAGTTACAAAGAACTTACTGGGAAGGAACAGAACCTGGTGATAGTTTCGCTAACTAAGTTAGCATCAACAGAGGGATAAATAAGCTAGGTTGAGATTATTCAGCCCTCTGATGATGTTAACTTTGTTAGCAAAACGATCCTCAGGTCTGTAGTTTATAAATGTCTCTGATGACGCTAACTTTGTTAGCAGAACGATCACCGGGTCTAAAAAATGTGTTATGGTGAATTGGGTTCTCCAAAGTGTACTTATGGCATCACATGAAGAAGGCCCAGTAGAAATTATCTCAGAAGCTAATTATAGCACCACAGTAGAAAGAAAACCTGCACGATGAAGACTTATACAGGAGACTTATATACAAAGTCGATTGGATTTAGAATTTTGCATTCAAATATGTTGTGTGAATCGATGTTTCTTTTAAACCAAACTATGGATGAACCCAAACAAATATATTAGCTCGAACTTCGAACTTCAAAAATTGCAAATCTAAGATGAATACTACTACTAATGGTACCAGGTCCGCCATTTCCATAAAGGGGTAGGCACACCGGTAAGCCTATGCTATTTACTAACAATATTTCTCCACACACATTTCTACCCTGACAAGCTATTTTCGCTTCTTCTACATGCGTACATCCCCCATACACTCTCCTATTACATAGACTTCTGACCTCTTTTTTCTCCAATATATCACCCACAACATCGGACCAAGCTTTCTTTGGTTTTCCATTCACATACTCTATAAATTCTACTTGTCATTCCATCATTACTATTCCTTCTGTGTCCAAACGATCTAAGCATGCTGCCCTCATATTTCATTTCAATAGACTTTCCTACATTACATTCAGTCAGAACCCATTCACTTCTAACTTTATCCTTCCTTGTTTTACCTGTCACTCACCTCAGGTAATCTATTCAAACAACATTCAACTTTCTGACATGCTTTACCTGACACACCAACTTTCAGACCCATATAGAACAATCAGTACTGTTACGCTGTTATATATAGCCACTTTGGAATCTTTAAATATACATTCACTCTTAGCTACAATGGGCATACCTGCCAGCATGTTTCTGCCTGCATTTACCCTACTTTCTATCTTTCTATCTCATCATCTATTCTTACGTCATTTGAAAATAGTCTTTCTAAATATCTAAATTCCTTTACCTTCTCTACCAGACTAAGTAAAGGAAGATAAACTAAGATTATCAATCTGCAATAAATTTAGTACTGCTTAAAAATCAAGAAAAACTACTTACTGGCATCAATTTTCAAATCTATGGGAAATTCCACCCTTTTGATAATCTTTGTGCATCCATTGATACGATAATCGAAACATTTCAAATGCAATATCAACACTTCCGGGAGGAGTTCAATCATAGTCTGTTGCCATGCCTCAACTTCTTTATTCGTCTTGGTGCATGTAACTCCCTCTAACTGTATCTTGTTAGCAAATGCAGCTAAAGCATCGTAGACAGTTTTAACCTTCTGGAATTAAAGACAATGAAATGTTAATTAAGAAAAAATTTTGGGACATAGCAAGTGCGTTATTATAGTAAATTTTCATAACAAATTTACACAATGAATACGGTATATTACTAAAAATAATACTTTTAATTTAAACAGATGTCGAAGATCAGGTTTATCGGTCCTAATACAAGCTCACTTGAGGAATTTCTCTCCTTCTATTATCATAAAAAATATTTGAATCTTGTGTTCTAGCTCCTTTAAATGAATGCCCAAAAGTCAATTTTTTATCATGCTAAATTAAAATTTGGTGAATCTAGGTACACAGTTTTAGCAAAAACAAAAATTAGACATTTCTGCCACAAATATTCGACCACCACACATTCTACTCATAATTTAATTTTAGCACAGAATACAAGATGTTTGATTAAATTGAAAATTTTCTAATAAACAAACCCTAAAAGTTATATTACTAGAGTTTAACAAAAAAAATGTGAATTTTCACCAAATCACCCCCCAGTCATCCCCTACCCCCTAAAGGGATTTTACCCAAAAACAATCTGAACCGTTCGTTTGTCGGGTGCTAACTGTATACCAAATTTGAAGATGCTATGTCAACTCGTTCTAAAGTTATCATGGCTACAGACAGACAGACCAAAAAAAAAATGTCGTTACCTAATCATGTTCTGTATGTTTCAAAACTTTTCACATTTAAGCGAAAAAAAATTTGAAATTTCTGTCACTCATACCGGATTTCCACACGTATTGACGATGTGCAAGTAACAATAATAATAATAATAATAATCAATTTATTTGTTCCATATTTACCTCAATGTTTAACTGCAGTGTGAAAAACGGCTGGATATTGTCTGTGCTTTGATCACCATTTCGATGAACTCTTGACTTCAGCAGTCCTCCAAATATATCACTAATTGGTGTCTTAGCGAATTCCGCTTTTCTGGTTATACTGCTTTTTTTCTTGCCCATGAGCTGTAAATGCAAATAAATTTTATTTTAAAAACAATCTTCTGATAAAACTTTTTTCTCGTAATTATAGCCTACCCCTAAATCTACTATACCAGTTTTGATTTACAATAAATTTACTGATTCTTGCTTTCTCGCACCTATTTAAACCTCAAACAAAATACAGTAGGCCCTAAACCGGGATTAACATATCGATCGTTCACACCATATACATATTTACTTATAATTAAGATTTAAATATTTCATCACAAGAATAACATAACAAACGTCCTAACAATAAAAGTGAGTTTCAGACTGCTGTCAGCAGGTCGTTTTGAGCTCAGGGGATTTCTGTTTCTAGAGTAGTGTGCACGATAAAAGCTCTGCTTTTTTCAAGAACTTAAGTTAAGTGATGACCATAATGATTCTTTTGGTTGGTTAACTAGATTTAAACAGTTACATGGCATTAGGTAAATAAGTGTTCAGAAAGAAATACTAACAAGCGACCAAAACACAGCGGATCAGTTCAAATAACGTTTTAGAAAATTTATAGAAGAGTCTGGTTTCAGTCCAGAGCAAATTTATAAAGCAGACGAAACTGGGTTATATTGGAAGCTTCTACGCGCTAAAATTTTAGCTTCTGAAAGCAAAAAAAGTTCAGCAGGCTACAAAATTCCGAAGCAATATTTGATGGTGTTGTTATGGTAACACGCCAGGAACTCATTTTTAGAAGCCTTAAGTTATTGGAACTGAAAAAAACCACGTGCTTTTATGATGTGTAATGTCAAGTGGATTATTTCAATAATAAATCTGCTTGGATGGATAGAGATTTTCACTAACTGGTTCAAAAAGAAATTCATTCCACAAAGAATTTTTGTTTTGTAAAATATTTTCTTTTTGCAAATGTTGCAATTTGTATAGTGCTACTACTCTACTGCTGTGAAATAATTCCACGATACACCTTTTTTATCTTTGTCACATGTTTAAAAATTAAAACAACTTATAATTAAAAACTTTAAATTTTTATAACAGACTTGCAACGTAAAACCCAAGCTAAAGGTTCACACAAAAAATTAAAATGGAAAGTCGATAGAAGTAAAAATGTATCCCAGTGCAACAATGTTCAAAGAAACTCTCTTTTAAAACATTATTGTAAGAAGAGTTTTGGCTCGACCTTACTTCCTATTTTTAAGGGAAATCTCATATGTTTGTCAATGGTCAAAGTCTGAATAGGAAGAGTATATAGAAGATGGAAAGCTACAGGAGCTGTTTGACAAAAGCAAATATCAATAAACAGAACAAAGAACAGAGTGGTCATATGTTGGTGTGAGATGTGTAAGCGAGAGACGTGACTCGCTGTCGTCGCTGTTATAGAATTTAGTGCTGAATTTGACGTAATATCCAGGAACTAATAACTGACGAAGTCGCTGCTAGTGACAGTGACATTTTTTTGAGGATGAGTGACAAAATCAAGGGTAGGAAAATATCGTCCATCTCTACTTGAAACATACCCTGGAGGAAGATTGATACAAAAAGGACATTAAAAGAGTCATAAGTTCAGAGACCAACAAGCTAATATGCCGAAAGAACATATGAATAACAGACCAAAGCAGACGGCTTTCTTGTCATATCGACAAGGAACCAAAGACAAAATGACCAAATTCCTGAAAAAAAATCAACATCTACTGCAACCTGAAAACCAAATATGCAATAATTCAGGACAGGTGAGCTTACTATGTAACAAATCAAATAGAAATGAGGAAACAGAAGAAAATCGTCCAGTCTGCAGAGATTCGATGAGAATCTCAACAGTAAGCCAGCCACAATAAACCTTATGGTCGTGGTGGAGGGACTGGTATGGCCCACTCACAATCAAGCAGTAAGCCTGTGGTGTGCAAGTGGCTGAATACATCTTGTTGGCTGTATATGCGAAAGACCTAACAAATCTTCAGTGGACACTCTTAAGTCCGCTTTTATATACGTCAGACAGAGGAGACCACAAGACACAAGCACGCCCAAAGCGGTCGTACATAGGCACCGAATAACAGCTTCACAGGATTGTAAAATAGACTGGTTTCTTGGATTACTTAAGATATAGTGTCCCATTAAGGTGTCCACTAGAATTATGTCAGAAAGTAGTTTGACTTAAAATCTAAGAAATTGCATTCGAGCATTATTCCGGAGACTACATATAATTAAAAAAAAGTTTGGATCTGGCAAGCGTGTTATGGTAGCAAATTTTTATTAAACTGTCCCTAATGTCAATGAGTCAATTTTTCTTAAACTGGAAGGCATTACCTTTAGTATACAATATAATCTTAATAGGAGAAACATATGTACCAAATTTCACTTAAATAAGTTTGTTATTTTTGAAGGTACAAAAATTTTCCCCATGAAAACTTAAATGCTTATAACTTGACTTTTCCTAAAGCTAAAAACTTGAAATTTGGTATGTATTATATGAAGTATATGAAGGCAATGTTAAAAAGTTTTATTATTTTCGACGATACAAAAATTTTGCGGAAGGATATAAGAAATGTTTATGGAAAAACTGATCTGTTAGATTAGCTAAGGAGCTCATCCAAGGTATTTACAAAGGGAAGGTAGTTGCCAAATTTCATAAAAAGCACCCAATAATTTTGCGAGTTATCAGTGTGGTATTTATGTAAACTTATAAATATACAAGTACAAAATTCAAGTCAATCTACTCAATGACAAACTTTTTCTATGAAAATTATCTCGAAGTAAATAATAAATATACACACCTGCCACTCTTTATCATCGTCGTTTTCTGCCACATTGTTTGGTGTGTTTGATTCACCACGAATAAGATGAATTAGCTGAAACAATAAATACATTGGTAATTATGTGCTTCTAAATGCTTAATTTTTTTTAATATCCTAAGTATCCATCATTAACCACATAGACTATGAGGTCAATTATAATTACACCACAAACTAGAATTAGTATCAATCCCAACTAACAGCTTAAAACTAGAGGTGTGCGAAGCTTCGAAATTTCGAACCGAACCCGAACTCGATCCGAACCTTCGGTTTGAAAAATTGTTCACGCTAAGCGATGTTAAATTAGTTCGAAGTTCAAAATACGTAATTCTCCAAAATAGTTCAAAGTTCGTTGCTCAAAAATACTTCGAAATCGAAAATCTAAGTCGTCCATAAACATACTTTATTTCACAATGAGCCAAAGCAGTTTAATATTCAAAATCAGGAGGCAGTTAAAGTTTTATGTGGTTGTTAGATAGGTACAGGGTGACTATTATAAATGTTAACCCCCTTTTATTTTCGTTATTTCTGGGCGAATTGATCCGTTCAAAAATTTATTTTGAACAATTTTTAACATAGTTTCTAGATCTGCTATCGCTTTTCAAGAATTTTGTAAAATGTACGAGGTGGAACAAAAAATATATTATTTTTAAATGGAACACCCGGTATTTTTTTACATATTATAATTTGTCGATTTTTTCTGATTACAAAAATATATAGTTATAGCACATTTGGATAAGCAGTTTTTAAGTTATGATGAAATATGTAAAACGACAAATCTGTTTACATTTTACTCAATAATATACGAAGTAGCCTTTGAAAATAAAATTGTAACTTTGTATAAACGTCAAAAAGGTTAAGATTTGTTAGTCCTTTTTCCATTAGGAATCTTTATTGTGTGTAAAAAAGCGATCATGCCTTATCATAGTTTAGCGAATAGGCGTAGAATTTTAGAAATATTCTTATATTGTAATAAAAACATGACTGCTTCACAAAGGGACTGTATCCGAATGAGACTGTGCCTGGCAAAGGAACATTCAAGAAAATTTACAATTAATTTTGTGACACAAATTCATTAAAGAATGCAAATAGAAGAAAAACGAGGAATACTATTGGTGAAGAAATACAAATGAATATTCTATTATCGGTTATAGAAGAGCCAAGTTGGTCTACTTATTTTGTAGCTAAAGATTTAAATGTAGGCCAAAGCAGTGTTATGCAACTTTTAAGAAGAAAGAAGTATAAACCTTTTCACATTCTTCCTGTTCAACACTTAACCGAAAATGATCGTCGACAGATAATACTGTTTTGCCAACAAATTATTGAAAAATATAATGAAAACAATGATTTTTTTTGCGAAATGTGTTTTGGACTGATGAGTCGTCCTTTTATACAGCTGGTTTGTTTAATATACATAACAAACATCATTGGGCTACAGAAAATCCACATATGGTAAAGCAAATAAAAAAACAAGGACATAAAACTGTCAATGTGTGGTGTGGGATACACCAAAACAAAATAATTGGTCCATTTTTTTTTACATACAAATCTCAGAGGTGTAGTTTATCTCCATTTGGTACAAGAGCAAGTTGAGGAATATTTGGATGACTTGCCAGTTATTCTAAATTTAAGAGCAACCTGGCAGCAAGACGGAGCTCCCCCACATAACGTTAGACCTGTGACGAACTACTTAAACCAAAAATATGACCTCTGGATAGGAAAAAATCGTCCCATCCATTAGCCGGCTATAAGCCCTGATTTAAATCCGCTGGATTTTTTCCTTTCAGGGCAAGAACAATATTTATAGTGAAGAACTGTCGGGGGACACTGTGCAATTAAAACAGCTTATACGACGAGAAATAAATTATTTTAACGAAAATGCAGCGGTATTTGAAGATGTGCGATCAAATTTTTTACGGAGACGTTTCAAATGCTTAGAAAACAACGGAAGTTATGTAGAAGATACAATGTAAATCTTTATATTATTTTCTAATTTTTGTAAGTTTGATACTTTTATTTTATTTGTTACCTTGTGTATGGTTTCGTTATATATTTTGTTATGACAATCATTGAATAGATATCTTAGCTAGTTTTGTATAATAATTAACTAATTATTGACAAATCATATTTTTAGGATAAACTAATAGTTTGACGTTTGTATACAAAATTAAAATTTTGTTTCCAAAGGCTACTTCGTATATTATTAAGTAATACGTAAACAGATTTGTCCTTTTACATATTTCATCATAACTTAAAAACTGCTTATCCAAATGTGCCATAACTATATATTTTTGTAATCAGAAAAAATTGACAAATTATAGTATGTAAAAAAATATAGGGTGTTCCAAACTATATTTTTTGTTCCACCTCGTACATTTTTCAAAATTCTTGAAAAGCAATAGCAGAATCACGTTACGTTAAAAATTGTTCAAAATTCTAAAAAAGCTTTCAATATGCCTTTTTGTATTTTTGATTCAACATTGACCCACCTTCACAACTAACATCAGCACGGGAATACATTTTTACGTAATCAACCTGCCAATTTTGTCGAACCTTTCCTTTTTGTTCTACGTACCAAATATTGTATGCTTCAATGTACCTAAATTTTGTATTTAACAAAATTATATGTGAACATAGAAAGAATTTTGGTTGGCTCGATGTTTTGATTTTAAAATTTTTATGAAGTTCGAAGTTCAACTGTGAACCTTAGACATACCATATCAGAGGTTCGAAGTTCGAGGCAACATATTTGCTTGGGTTCGTTCATAGTTCGGTTCGAACAAAACATGGGTTCGCACACCTTTACTTAAAACATACCAAGTAAGGCTTAACTGGGACTCAACTGGTGTTTTGCTTTTATACTAATTTCCACCTGCTGCACGAAAGTGTGTTATGGTGCCCGAATTTTCATAAAACCATTTCAAATCACGGATTTTTTTTTCCATTAAATGCCTATTACTTTTTTTTGCGTCTGAATGTTGATTTATGACATAATGTGGTCTCTCATTTTAGCAGACGCAAGAGTAAAATTGATTAGTTTACATATTAACGTATTGATATTTGTTTATTAGCTTCTTCGTGATAGTGTACTCACATTATTATCTAATATTTTGGACACAGACTATAGACGGTGTTAAAATAGTTTGAAGTTCGAAACAAGTATTTCTTCAAAATAGTTAAACACTCAAAAATAGTTCAAAATTGACCTTTAGAGGCACTCAGTATTGCCAAAGGTTCTCTTTACAGAAATTTGGCAAATTTTCCAGGGTAGTGAGGTGAAATTGCACCCTGGCTTCGGCAAATGGCCATAAAGGCACAAATAGTTTGACATCAAAGAAATAAAATACAAGGTAACAACAAAACATGACATACTGGAAATTTTGGTAAGTTTGAAGTTTGATTTAAATGCTTTTTAAATTTTCAATTCGACTGTAAATTTCCGATGTACGATTTCACAGATTCATTTATAGTTTATTTCGAATAAAACGAGAGTCTGTACAGCCCTGGTTGCCATATTTTGTGACATATTTTGAATCTGAATTTACAGCAAATTATTGAATAACACTTGCGGTGCTAGTTGGGATCTTTGTTAACAATTTAGATTCCTTAAAAGAACACTTACCTCCATCATTTCATCATTCAGTGCATTCAGTAAGAATCCCAGAAACTCCTCTGCATCTTCTTGTCTACCTTCAATCTGGAATGAATTACTCTTACCATTGAGCATCTTATGCACATAGAATGGTTCGAATGGGATACCACTATTAATCGAAATCTGCTGGTCTTTTCTATGTCTCCTATTTCTGATATTGCTATCGGTAAGAGGACTGAATTCTTGTATAAACTGACACCTGAAAAATCACATATAAATAGAAACTATATCACTTCAAGTGTCTTGGAGCAGTTTTAGTCAAAAATTTTCTGTTGTAAATTATGTAAAAATAAATTTGAAACATGTTCTGGGAAAATTTTCTCTGTATTTCATAGTTATGTACTCAGTTTAAATTGCAAAATATTTAGTATCTTATTTTATTTTAAGGCAACAGTATCTAAAGTATGTAGAATGATAGGAAGACTAGTTAACATGCAACAATGCAAAAAAATGACACTGGGTTAATCTCAAAAAGTCCATTAAAAAAGTCACCACGCAGCAAGTGTATTATGGAAGGGAATTCCTATAAAATCGTTTAATAATCTTGTAGGGAACTTAATTTTACATTAAACTAGAGACTTCTGGTACATAGTAAAGTTTCTATAAATGGAAAGTGTGTATTAAATTTGATTTTTAAAAACGTTCTTATACGAGGGTCATTCCAATAATGAATGCACAATCTGGCACCACCTAGTAGTAAATGACGCAATCCAAATGATAGCTACGTCAGTTGTAATGGAACGTTTCACGAAGCAACAAGTATCACTTGTTACCTCTCTAGCTTTAACCGTTTTAAATTTATTAGTGTTAGAAATTTCTTCTCGGCTACTGTGACTGTTGATCAAAAATCATACATAAAGATTGAAACTTTAGGTGGCAAAAACTATGAAAATTCACAGTTTTTTGTGTGAAGTTGACAGAAGAATACTATCATGACTTCTTGCAGAAATTACGCAGAAAAATATACAAAAACTGACCGAACTTGCTGAGAATAGACCACTCATTCTGCATAACAATGCACTTCTGCCTTTGAAGAAGATAGTGACTGATTTATTGGATAAGTAAGAGTAGTAATTGTTGCCCCATGTGCCAGATAGTCACATGATGCCCCCAGACTTTGACATAGAAGGATCGTGAACAGATATTGAATACAGTATAATAAACATGTAAATAAAAATTACTGTGCATCCTTTTTGAAATGATCCTTGTGATGATCACACCGATGTGTTCAACGCACTGTGGCTGTTGCCCTGGCAGTATGCCAGTATACATGCATAAATATAAAAAATACATTTTTTTCTGCAAAAACTACCTAAAAAAGTGTGTCAGTCAGCGTTCAACACAGTGTGGTCGTTGCCTTGCGAGTATACATGCATAAATATAAAAAATACTGACTCTAAAAAGGGGTAAGAAGAACTTATTTCACACTCATCTGAAGAAATTTTTGGAAATTAAAGACAATCCTGACCTGACCTGACCTGACCTGACCTGTACTAGCGAATTACTTCTACAAAAGTGACCGCAAAAGGTGCTTCACAAACAGCACTAGTTTACAAGGTAGAAAAAGCCACCCCTAGAACTTATTTCACAAGTAATTTTTTTCTTACGGTTATATCGCCATTTTAAAATAAGTTTTGAATATCTTGATTTATTCTTAACAAAAAAGGTATCTTTTTTTTACCTAAATTCAAGGATTTCTGGTGAAAATTTTTTTTTAATTCAATTACATAGCATAGTTTGCTTAGGTTGACATTTTGTAATTGTACAAAATATGATTCTGATATCAAATTATTGAAAACAAACTATGTATTTAAAATTAAATACCAATAAAAATCATAAATGTTGAAAATGACCACCTTAGCCACTACCCAATCTACGTGTCGCCACACAGAACTGTGTATTCGATTAAAAATTCCAGGAAAGTCTTGGATTACCCTACAGGATTCATTAATGCGGTTTCTTAAGTCTAAAAACTACTTTTTTTGGCACCCCTCTTTAAGGGGTCGTATCTTTAGAGATGAGGCATTTTTAATATGAAACACCCCCTTTAATTTTCAACAAGAAATCACCCGCTGAATTTTTTCGCCCTTATTTATTTACACCCTGTATAACCGATTTTAGGGCACAATATTTAAAGTTTATGAGTCAGTTAGAAACTGCTGTGAAAAACATAATCCGTAACTTAACATATTTTAGGGTATCTTGAAAACAAAACAACAACTGAGAAAGAACATGCCTAATCAACAAGACTCTCCAAAACTTATCCCATTTAAATGCTTTTTATAGTTTCTGGAATTTCAAATTAATAAAAATGTCAATTTTAATAACAATACTTACATTCTGTCTATAGTTGAGATTGATTGATTATTTGTAGTTTTGCTGACTATACTTTTCATTCCTTTGAATAAGTGATAAACTTGAGGGCATGCCAACAGTGCTTGCAAAATTGAATTGATGTAACAATAGTTACTTTTGTTCAGCAATCCTTTTGGTTGTAAACTAACAGATTTCTGTTCTACGGTGTGCTCGATCAAGTATTCTGAAAATAACAATACAATTGTAGACATGTACAGAAAAAAAAATACATATACGATCTTTGTCCCAAAAATACATATAAAATGGTGTAAAAAATTCACAAGTGCAGTTGAAAGAGCTGCTCTTCACTGCTTTTTATACTAAACATAAAAATCGATCGGTCACCGATCACCTGACCTATTCGCCTGATTTGGCACCATGTGATTACTTCTATTCTGTACCCAAAATGCAAAATGGTACTCCGAGGGCAGCATTTGGGCCGTTGTGACTATCAAAACAGCTACGATGAGCCAGCTGAACACCCTGACTTAAAAACACGTTAAAATGTGCTTTGAACAGTGGAAACAAGTGGTGCAAGTGCATTATATCAGGGGCGGAGTATTTTGAGGAGGATAATATTCCATTATTTCACTAAGCCTACAATATCAGTTCTAGCAAATTTATACACATTTTTGGGACAAGTCTGATACAAATGGAAAATAATAGATAAAAGGTATACCTATACAAAAAATTCTGCAGTGTTTAGCAAATTTAAATGAAAAATGTACACACTGGATTCAAGTACAATTAGTGTAATTATGATTGCTCTATCGTGGAGAAACTGTTCCCTGCTAAATACATAGAGAGGCTTTCACTATTGCTTCACAATAGCTAACTATCTCCCTTACAACCTGTTTTGCCCTTATGGGGACAATTAGGCAAGAGAAATTTGAGAATATGTATATATGTGCCCAACGCAATAAGCCTATAAACGATTTTTTTTTAATTATTGAGATGAGCTATGTCTAATATAAATATTGCTGTTGGATTTTTCTCTAACACTTAAAACGGCTTCACAATAAGTTAAAGTTGGTTAAAATACGCCTAGACCACATTTTTCATTATGTGAAATACAACATACCGCTGAGGTCACTAACACTACTTGTTCGAATGAATCCTGATATTGTATATCTTACTGTGGCCAAAGTGCATTTATTTACTTCACGCTTTTGCTTTTGTACATTATGTTCGTAAGTAGTGTATAGTAACTCGATCTAATCTAACCTAATGACGTCGGCAGTTCCATCATACTGGCGAACATAGTGTGAGATAGACAGCGCAGTATTAAATTTTTTAAAAGTGTATCTCTACAAATACATAACGAATTGCAAAATTAAATGCCACTCTGTGGAAATTATTTCTAATAGCAAATAGTTACCTACAAAATTAATTCCATTTTTTTACTTTTTATAACTGCATTATGAATAAAAATATTGGATGGAGCAATAAAAATATTAAAATCGAAACTGACCTCAGATATAAGTTCTAAGGGTCTTAATTCACAGTCATCTGAAGAAATTTTACGAAGTGTGAGATTGACAGTGCAGTATTAAATTTTAAAATTAAACATTTCTTTTCATTTATTCATTTTTAAAAACCACATTATGAATAAAAAGGCTGAACGGAGGAATAAATAAATTCATTCTATTTATTCATTTTTGATAACTACATTATGAATAAAAATCCTGAACGGAGCAATAAAAACATAAAAATCAAAACTGACCTCAAATATAAGTTCTGAGGTCATCTCAAGAAATTTTACGAAGTGTCGAATCGACAGCGCTGATTTAAATTTTTAAAATGTGTATCTCCCTAAATACTTCACATATTGAAAAATTAAATGCCATTGTTTTTGTGGATATTATTTCTAATTAGAGGTGTGCGAACCCATGTTTTGTTCGAACCGAACTATGAACGAACCCAAGCAAATATGTTGCCTCGAACTTCGAACCTCTGAAATAGTATGTCTAAGGTTCACAGTCGAACTTCGAACTTCTTAGAAATTCAAGATCGAACATCGAACTACCCAAAATTCTTTATATATCATTTCCTTAAATACAAAATTTTGGAATATTGTAACATACAATATTTTATATGTAAAAGATTCCCACTCTTTTTACAAATAGGAAGGATTTGACAAATTTGCAGGTTGATTGGGTGAAAATGCCTTCCGGTTCTGATCGTTGTGGAGATGGGTCAACATTAAATCAAATACACAAAATATTTGAAACTTTTTTAGTTTGAACTGTCTCCTGATTGTGAATATTTAACTGTTTTGGCTCACTGTGTAATAAAGCATGTTGAAACCAGTGTTTTCCAAAGGCAATCTGTAATTATCCTCAAATTCTGAACATTTACGTTACTGATCGCCTTTGAACACAGTCATCATAATGTTGTTACTGAAATAGGTGTTGGGAGGCTAGGATACACAATAAAAATAATTCTGTGACTGCTAAATGGCTCCGTCGTGTCTAAATGTGTCCCATCTACTGTCAAAAATATGCATGAGTGAAATCTCCTGAAACTACGCTATCGACTCAATGAGTTTAAAGCGCCGCTACCGAGTTAAAGGGGCCGCAACTTCGCTACTTTTGGCAACATTCAATGCCTGTAAAGTTAAATTTCAAAGTATGTTTGAGCAACGAACTTCGAACTATCTTGAAGAATTACATATTTCGAACTTCGAACTATTTCATCATCGCTAGTGCGAACATATTTTCGAACCGAAGGTTCGGTTCAAGTTCGGGTTCGGTTCGGAATTTCGAAGCTTCGCACACACCTCTATTTCTATAGAACATTGTTACCTACATAATTAATTCCATTTTTTTATTTTTCATAACCTCATTATGAATAAAAAGCTTGAACGGAGCAATAAAACTACAAAAATCAAAACTGACCCCGAATATAAGTTCTAATGGTCTTAATGCACAGTCATCTCAAGAAATATCAAGTCTCGAAAGTCGTGATGTCATCATAAGTGATTTTTTTCTACACAAATTCGATAAAAAAATCCACGAAATGCGCTAAAATGCAAGAATAAATGGAATTTTTTTTCCATAAAACTTGCTTAAAAAATATATTTCTGTAAAAATTGACTGAAAAAAATTTTACATAAAAAATTTGATAAAATGATTTTCAAGAACATTGCTATAACTAAATGTTCAATTGAAGCTTGGTTAAATAATTTTTCAGGCAAAAATTCGTTTTAACAAAAACTTAAAAAATGTTTACCTCTGTATACGCGAAATGGCTTTTATTAAAATTCATCAAAAATGAAAGAATTGAAGAAGGTTTGTTGCACAATGTATGTCATTTTTTATATAGGTACACCTCTTATTTTTAACATGAAATCAATAAAAACAAAACATTTTTGATAGAAACACTTACCTGCTAGCTGATAAGAAACTGGATCAATAATGTGATTTCTTTTGGGGTATTTAATAGGGCAACTATTAGTTCCATTGCTTTTCTGAATGTCTCCACCATTTTGCTGCCCTGACAAAACTGTAACCGAAGCAGTTTTATCTTTATCACAATTTTCTGGGGACCTCAGCAAACTCGCCCATGATTTACGAGCAGGCTGTACAGTAGCAGCAGGTGATTGTCCATTATTCGATGGGGTCAGTTCATTTTTTGAAGCAAAACCATTCTGGGTCGCCAATCCATTTGATGAAGCTGAATGCTTATGATTCGATGAAACTGAATGCGTATGATTCTGTACACTGCTTTTAGCATCATCCTTGAATTCAGACAGTCCATTTTGGTGGTGAACTTCGACATTATTGGTGTGGATGTCATTTTGAACACCAGCCAAGGTGTTAGAAGGTGATTGTGCTGCGGAAGGATCATTATTGGTGTTGTTAGATGAATAGACAGAGGCGTTAGTGACATTGTTAGAGACACAAGAGACAGTATTGTAATAGGTATTATTGGGAACTATCTGAACAGGTTGGATGGGGATCAAGAACGGTGGGGAGCAGTACATCTGGTTTGTTGCTGCATCAACAGGGGGTACTCCTGGCATGGCGTAAACATAATTGGTGCTAGAGTGTGGCATGCTTACTGCTGGAGGGGAATAATAGTTTGTGGGGTATTGTGCGTGCTGAAGCATAGAATAAGGTTGTTGATGCTGTTGTTCTAATTCTACACCTGGTGTGTTTACTGCATATTGGTAAGAGTACATGTATGTATTTTCATAGCATTCTTGTGTGTGATTGTTGTCATTAATAGTACAATTTGAATCTGAAAAATCAAATGAAAACAACAAAAAAGATTATTTTTTGATCTTTTAAAATATTTCAAAAATTCTGCTGCTTAGATTTTTGTACTTCCATGAATCGTAAACAACATGTACTTATATTTAAAACAATAACTTATCAACTTATGACTAAACTTAAATGTTAATAAAACAAATACAGTACAGCACAATCTCGATAATTCGATGGTTGGTTAGTCCAGTATGTTCAATAAACTGGCACTCTGGCGAATGACGTCGTGATAAACAAAACCACAAGCCATCTCGGCTACTCCTTCAGTATAAGTGGCAACGATCTCAAATACATATTTTACTCGTACCTATTTGTTTTTGTTTACATAGTTTAACAGTTTTTAACAGTAACGAGTTGTGTTCAAAGTTAAACATCATCCAGATGGGACCTTGTTACTTTGAGTTTGTGTTGGAAAAAGAAAATAATATAAAGTAACTTGACAAAGGAGAAAGCACTATCAACTTGGCATGAACTTATGGCGTTGGAAAAGCTAAGACTTATGACATCAAAGTCAACCACCAAAAGATCCTCCCATTGCTAGGCTACTTAGGCAGACTTGAATAGGCGGACTTGAAGCAAATAAAGGCAGTTAAAACAGGTGAATGTCCAGAAATGGAAAACGCTTTATTCAGTTAATGCAAGAGCCTGACAGGCATACACCATTATCGGACGTTTTTTGTGAAAAAAAATTCATGAAAAAGGGTGATTTTTGGCTAGTGATGGCTATAAAAAAGATTTGGGATTCGTTTGTTAACTATCACAAGAGAAAAATTGTCTGGTGATGTTTTAGCCACGGGCCATTTTCAGTAGAAACTTGAATTAAAAATCAAGCCAGTTTACAAAGCAAATGAAAGTGATTTATTCTGGAAGACGTTACCGCAGAAGAGCTTAGTGCACCTTTCAGAAGAAAGTGCTTCAAGAAGGAAACTGTCAAAAGACAGAGTGTGTTGAGGACAATTGTCACAGGGGATTAAACTACAATCCTCTACTATGATCCTTTGTGTAAAAGGACGTCTTTTGAATGGAGGCATAAATGAGAAGCACCGCCAAGATAGTTCAAGGTTTGTCAGTCAACAAAAAAGTGATCGCTATACAATTTTTTGGTATTCTGAGGGTATTCTCATAGACTTTAAAGAACACAAAACCAGGCCAATACTCTTGCATAGATTATGACAAAATATTTGGGAGAAGAGACGTGGGAAAACTGACCAGGGGCGTGCATTTGCTCCACGACTATGTACCCACGCACACTGCTGGAATTTCACAAGCCCCAATTCGTAACTGCGGTTTCCAACAAAATCACGCTCCGTATAGTCCATACATGGCCCCCAGTGAGTACTACTTTTTGGAAATTTGAAAAAGGGCTTCGCGGGCACGATTTCAGTGACGACAAAGAGGTTTGGGCACATTTTTGAGGACAAACCGAAAGAATATTTTTTTAGTGGTATCGAATTGTTGCTGAAATAATGTAGAAAGTTTTAGATTGTTTAATAGGTTTCATGTTTTTATTTAACAGAGACAATTAGAAAAATTAGATAGTTGTCGATTCTCCATATATAAATCCATTTGCAAATATAGATAACAGAACACATGAATATTTTATTTTTACTACGAATTTCACTTTCATATCTAAGACGCTTGACATAAGGCTAATTGCCTGTCTGTCCCACCAACCTAATTGCCTCTTTCCGTCGCTACCCTCACTCTTGTTTGCAGACTACGCTCACATACCATATGAAATAGAATGTGAGCATCAATATACTTGTTTAATTGTATATCCGTGTCAACTGCACAAGAAAGACCAAAAAACGGCTTGTAAAGAAAATAGAAGCAATCACAAAGATCCAACCACCTTAGGTGAAGATGATACTTTAAATGAAAATTTGAGGAAATAACATGAAAGCGGAGCCTAATTACTTACTCAAAAAACCAATGATTTATTTTTCACTAAAAAGTGGGTGTGAAGCTATTTTAAATACCAAAAAAGAAATCCTTAACAGCATTTAAGAGAAATAAGAAATACAAAAATAATAGGTTTGTTCCAACCAGCAGTTTTTGTATAGTCATAAAACTGATTTCAGAACTGTACGATCGATTTCGTGTTCAGGCGTTGACCTTGCACAGGCAAAATATTCAGGCTAAATTCATGCAGGGGTGGTATATAACATTTATTCAACATTTACCTAAATTTATTTGTATTTACGTAAATAATTATGAATAATAATACTGAAGATAACAGGCATTACAGTAAGTGTAATAATTTAAATATACTTGTTTCTAACTGGTAAATCAAAGGAATAGTTCAATTATTCTCTTGTCCTTACTATCATACAACATTTATTTTAATTTAATAATTTTAAATATGCAAGAGTTCATTTGTGCTTAATAAAAATTTTATACTGTCCCAAAGTCTTTGACTACAAATACTGATTTAAATAAAATGGTTCTTCATTCTTTATCACTCATATTTTTTAGGGAAAGTTGCAAAAATGTCATTTACCAAATTAATGATTAAACTTAAAATCAAAAACTCATTTAAATGTTGGAGGTTAGTTTAAAAGCCAATAAACAGCTAACTACTGCGCAAGTCAGTCAACACAATGTTTGTATTAGACTAGGTATCGAATTGACAGTCCTGAAACCGGTTTATAAACGAACACACGTTTAGTTGAAGCACCGCAGTTAATGTCCAATAAACGATCATCTCTCAGTTGGATCGAGATTTATGTATTGCACACGATTGAGGCTATTCTTGGACGGTTTTGCCAGATTTGGAACAAACCTTATACCAGAAATGGTAGATCAGCCAAAGTAAGCAAAGAAAATGTTAAGAACTTATTTGTTTTTGAGCAGAATTTGAAACAAACGCCATATATAATTATTTATTCTATTTTTTTTTTAATAAATAAAATTAAAATAATTAGGAAATCGTTACCAAAAACTAATATTATTTAAGTTGACAATTAATTAAAAAAGCCAGTAGCCAGAGCCTCAGTAAAATTTCAAGGTTCGGGGTACCTACATAACAATATATATATATATATATATATATATATATATATATATATATATATATATATATATATATATATATATATATATATATATAGAGGGTGTCCCAATAGTGTGTAATTCCTCTATATACCCCTTACCCTAAGAGCTAGCTGAACAAAATTTTCTTGTGATTATCTAAGCTATATCGAGAAAATGTATTCAGCTTTGTGGAACTGCCGGTTGCACCGGAAGTAGCTATCAACTTCATTATTTTAAATATAATGCTATACTTTTTAATACATTTTTGGATAGAGATTAAAAAATAAGTGTGACTGTGTAGCATTCCCTATAACTATCTTTGATATTTGTGAAAATATTAAGAGTTTCTTTTTTTTTAAGCTCCGATTTATGTTACTTCAAACGAATGCTACGGGCTGAGCTTTGAGTTTCCCTGCCTTAAATTCGAAATATCAATAGACTACATTCAGTTAGTAGAAATGGTTAAAGAATAATTTATTATCATTGTACAGGGTGTATTTCTTTTGGGTTACAACATAACTAACTTTAAAGTCGCATAACTTGGTATTTTCAAATGGAACACCCTATATTTTATGGATTGATCAGGTATGGCATTCAATTCTGCATCGATTTAGTATAGGTTTCCCTATATCTATAGTTGATATTTTTTTGAGTTATAGTGGTTTGTTTTACTTTCGCTTGTAAAAACTGTATTCTGTCAGATACAGGAGGAATTTAGAACGTAACAACTGATATTTATTGTGAGATGACAGATAAATGTCACTAAAACTTCGAATATTTCTAATGTATCGTCTTTTTTAGATTAATCTTTTATGCTAATGACTGTGGTTTATTATTATTATTATAGTTATGTAATATACAACAACAACAATAATAATAATAATAATAATAAACTACAGTCATTATCATAAAAAATAATCTAAAAAAGACGATGCATTAGAACTATTTTAGTGACGTTTATCTGTCATCTCACAATAAATATCAGTTGTTACGTTCTCTGTGCCTCCTGTATCTGACAGAATACAGTGTTTACAAGCGAAAGTAAAACCAACCACTATAACTCGAAAAATATCAACTATAGATATAGGGAAACATATACTAGATCGATGCAGAATTGAATGACCTACCTGATTAATCCATAAAATATAGGGTGTTCCATTTGAAAATAACAAGTTATGCTACTTTAAAGTTAGGTATCTTGTAACCCAAAAGAAATACACCCTGTACAATGATAATAAATTATTCTTTAACTATTTCAAAGAATTGAATGTCGTCTATTGATATTTCGAATTTAAGGCAGGGAAACTCAAAGCTCAGCCCACAGCATACGTTTAAAGTAACATATAAATCGGAGCTTAAAAAAAGAAAGTCGTAATATTTTCACAAATATCAAAGATAGCTATAGGGAATGCTACACAAAGTCACACTTATTTTTTAATCCCTATCCAAAAATCTAATAAAAAATATAGCATTCCATTTAAAACAACTAAGTTGATAGCTACTTTCGGTGCAACCGGAAATTCCACAAAGCTGAGTATATTTTCTTGATATAGCTTACATAATCACAAGAAAATTTTGTTAAAAGTTTTTCCGCTAGCTCTAAAGGTAAGGGATATATAGAGGAATTACACACTATTGGGACACCTGTATATATATATATATATATATATATATATATATATATATATATATATATATATATATATATATATATATATATATATATATATATATATATGCTTCAGATCAGAACGAATCTGACTGAGTTAAAACAATAAAACTGAAACTGATTCATTCAAATTCTGATTTTTTTTTTATTGCACATAAAAGATATAAGACTAAGATTGGACACTGTGGCTGAAAACTTAAACAAAAAGCAGAATCACTCCAAAAACCACAAAAATAATAACGGCAAGTTATGCGCTAGATACGTATTTCGACAACTAAGTTTTCTTCATCAGTAGCTGTCGCCAAACTGTTTAGCGACAGCTATTAATGAAGACAACTTCATTGTCGAAATACGTATCTAACACATAACTCTCTGTTATTAGTTTTGTGGTGAAAAAACATAATAATAACAAGAGTTATGCGCTAGATTCATATTTCGACAACGAAGTTGTCTTCATCAGTAGCTGTTGCCAAACTGTTTAACGAAAGCTACTAATGAAGACAACTTCATTGTCGAAATACGTATCTAGCACATAACTCTCTGTTATTAGTTTCGTGGTTTTTGGGGTGAAAAAAAAAACACAAAAATAATAACAGAAGTTATGGGCTAGATTCGTATTTCGACAACGAAGTTGTCTGCATCAGTAGCTGTCGTCCAACTGTTTAGAGACAGCTACTGATGAAGACAACTTCATTGTCGAAATATGTATCTAGCGCATAACTCTCTGTTATTATTTTTGTGGTTTTTGGGGTGATTCTGCTTTTTGTTTCAAATGCACATATACAGTAACTTGCAAAAAAACATACCTTCATCAACACTCTGGCTTATTTCCCAAGGCAACTGAACAGTGGAGTCATTGCAATGCAGGTAGGAAAGTACATCATTTTTTGTGGGTTCATCCAGCCCCTCTAGGTTCAGGAATTCAATTGCTTCTAAGCTTGTCTAAAAATAAAAAGTGAAAATGTAACGAAAATCACATTTATTTTTAATAGAAAAAATTTGTGGCGGCTTCGCTTCAAGGTCAATTGGTCAATGACTCTCTTAACACATTCTAATCAAAATAATAATTTTAATTTTAATAAAAACATTTCTTGTCACAAATTTAAAATCGTCAGCGGTCTGCATCTAGTCATTCTATTATTCGCAGCAATATTAGAATCAGCAACGCTCGCCCCATATGACGCTTGTAGACTTCGGTCCGTAATCTATTTTGACCATGCACGCTCTTATGGATTATGGAGAGAAGTATGTACAGAAGAACAGTGATAGCAGATAGTGAATTATTAAGTGGAAGTGAGAATAACCTTTTTCTCCTATATCGCTAATGTAGTCGATGGCCAAGGACCCAACGAATAAAGAACGCTTCAGAATGTTTGAGAATGAGTTAGTTAGATTGTCGACTACAGTGTTGATTGTTGTGAATTTTTATAATTTTGCTTTTATCAAAACAAGATAAGTGTTGTTAAGGAGATATTTGCCTTAAAGTCAGCTGGAACAGTGAATTATGAACGCCGACTTGAAAAAAAGGATAGTGGGCAACCAAAACCAAAAATGAATTTGAAGCAAACAACAAAGGATAGGGGTAAAGACATCCAAAGATATTTTAAAGAATCGATGTACAATTTGTGCGACTGGATTTGCAGATGTAGTGTGAAACTGTGTTTTTTGCTATCTGTGCATATTATTTTTAAATGATGCTATTTCGGCTAAAAATGGAGTGTAGACTAAGGTAAGATACTTACTGGCAATTAGGCCATTGATGACCCTTTTTGCTCATCTAAACTAGCCTACCCTCCACCTTGAGCTCGATCTCAACGACGACAGTGATTTGAAAAATCATCCGCCGCCGGTCAGTCTCGAACCGTCAACCCCCGTGTCTGTATTTGAAAGTCATCGTCGTTCCCGCACGGCCACGGAGACGCTGAATGTAGACTAAGACAGCACCTTGATAGTGCATATTGTAAATCACTACATGACTTTAATCAATTGGTGTCTAAAAATAGGTATATTTTAAACAAACTAATTGATTGTGATAAATTTTGCAGAGTCTTTGAAATTGCATGGCATGGTCATGATGAAAGCGACTAGTAATGCTGGGATTTTTTGGAGTCTTATAGATTTTGTCTCTGAACTAGATTCAAAGAACATCTTGAAAAAATAAGAGTATTTAAAGGAATATCTAAAACATTCAGAACGAAATTTTAGATTAAATTTTGGCTGGTGTTCACACATATAATAAAGGAAATCGACAAACAAATTTTGTGGCAATCCAAGTTGATGAGAGCACAGATAGCTCCAATAAAACAAATGATTTTTATCTTTATATTTCTTGCAAATTTACATGAATTTTCATTTTTTTTTCGGACGATTCCCAAAACGCAGGGGGATACTGGATGGAGTGGTTAAGGTGAGATTACCTAAAGCTGCACCCACTTGCTGAGCTTTCAATACAAAGGGTTTCGTAGCTGTATGCACTTATAAAGATAATTTAATATGTTGTTTAAAGCAAATCATTGAAGAGGAGGAAGATGATAATAGCCTAAATCAAGCAACTGGTTTAAAAAGAAATTTAGATGAACTTTTTTTATTTTGGTTACATTTTTTCCATAAAATAATGCCTCATGTAGACATACTGTTCAAACACTACAAATGTGAGATGCTGATTTTATATCTGTCAAAAACTACATAATGTCTTTCAACACCAATATCCAAAATGTAAGAAGTGGTATTTTGGAATCGGAAGAGCCAAACACGTAATCAGTAAAAAGAAGAAAAATTAATGCAGAGGACCCTGAGCGACTAATTGTGCTTGAAATTTGGGACATATGTCTGAAATTCATCATACATTTGGATTTAATGATCATCTCGTGATTTCACAGTTATTCCAGATTGGAGAAATTTGAAGCATACACTACCAATTATACTCAAAATATTTTAAATATGGTGAAGATTAATTATGCTACAATAAATATTTCCAAACTAAAATCAGAACTTGGAAGTAATATATTGTCGTGAGGATTTTCCCGACAACATTGCTGCAGTCGCCATACATCAACTTTTTATTAACATGAATTTATATAACATTTTCTGAAGCAGTGAACTTATTAAATATCTTGTGTACACTACCTATGATGACCGTGGAAAGTGAGAGATGTTTTTGAACTTGGAAATCGGTAAAACCATTTTTATGCAATAAGATGGGGCAAACTAGACTTAGTGCCTTGTCTACGTTGAGCATCAAGAAAACGCTGCTCAAGAGCATTGAAAACTTCAAGGAAGAGGTGATAGACCATTTTGCAGAACTTAAGCAGAGGAGAATTGACTTGAAATATAAGCACGTCTAAGGTGCGCTTATTTTAGTTATATACAGCAGGTATGCTGCTTTTTTTTATATTTCTGGAAAATCTGTACATATAACTATACGTTCCAAAACGAAAACGACCCCCCTGGTTATTAACCCACTAGCCGCCAGTGCATTAAATACACCATATTCAGCTCATAATAATTTAAAACAGCAATACAATAAAAATTCTGGTGATATAGGGTATAAATATTATGTAAGTACATATTTAGAAACAATAGAAATGCTTATTTTAAATTCAAGAATCTGTACTAATCAAAATTCTACTTACCACTGCCAAGTTTTCCATCATGAGATTTTTCATATTAACAAGCCACAACTTAAAATCCTAATATAAAGACACAACATACTTTAAAAACTGCACGAAAATATTTGCACTAGGTTAAGTTTTCACGTTTCGATATTTCTTCAACCGTTCTACTTTGACTTTTAACTACTTCTACTTCTACCTCGCGTTTCTAAAACTTGTAGTCTGTAGTCGTCTGTACTCGTCTGTAGACTGAAAAATACTGAGTACTCAGACTGAAATGTGCTGGGTTTTTATATGAAAACTGCTAGTAGTTAGGATGAAAATGACATGACGTTGACGTTACAACCTGCCTTCTGTCAGTTATGTCACTATACAGACATATTCGCGGATCCCACCCAATAGGGCATATACCTGGATTTTGAGCGTTTATGATTGGCTGATTTCATAGTTAGACGAATAAGAATAAATACGTTGGGTATCGGATGTTAACATAATTTATAACTTGATTTATTGGTATTAATAATTATTAATTGACATACTGCTACACTATTTTCAATTATGGCAACCGTGGACGTTACAATCTGTCTTCTGTCAGTTCTGCCTCACAGACAAGTTCGCGGATCCCACTCAGAAGTGCATATAGCTAAATTTTCTGCGTTTATAATTAGCTGCTTACATCGGCACGCGAATAAAAATAAATACGATGGGTATCGGATGTTGACATAACTTATAACTTGATTTATTGGTATTAATATTTATTAATTATGGCAAACAAGTTGCCAAACAATTATACATACACCAATCCAGAAAGAAAAATGAAAATGAAGTTTTTCAGATTAAGGAAGTTTGTAAATAAAACTTCGGTGAGGGTAGGTAGAATCATAATATATTCGGCGAGTTCACCATGCGTTAGGAACTGCCAGTAGCTGAATTGTTATGTCAAAAAATATTAACATTTATCAACATGTCAACATTCAGCAGCTGACGCCTGGTGAACTCGCAATTAGCTTTGTGTCTATAACCCAAGCTAATGGAAAAAGCCACAGCCACAATTCAAGAACTCTAATTGAATTAATAATCTTTCACAGGCATGGTTAGAAAAGCTATCCCTTTGGGCTAAAGTTGCTTGGAGAGTTTTAAGAATGTTTACTGTTTCTAAGAGACTAAATATATGTATAACTTGTTCTATTATTTCTCTCGAATCTTACCATTTTAGTCAACAATCTTTTTAATAAGTAATACTTACTTCTTAATTTCAGGTTACCTATGTATATAAATTTTCTAATCATATTAATAGGTAGATACACGAATTTGAGAAAAGCTTATTTTTGTCATTAAAATGTGAAGAATATATATATATATATATATATATATATATATATATATATATATATATATATATATATATATATTTGTGTGTGTTTTTTTTTTCAAATGAGCGCTAACAAGGCCCCCTAGAACACATAACCGGGGTCAGTTTCAATTTTTATATGTTATACATACATACATATAGCTCAATATATATATATATATATATATATATATATATATATATATATATATATATATATATATATATATATATATATATATATATATATATATATATATATATATATATATTGAGCTATTCAAATTTGAAGCATTTAATGAAAATTCGCTAACATAACGCACTTGCTGCGTCCCAAATTTCATTTCTTACAAACATGCATTATATTTCGATGGGAAATGCAGTAAGGCGTATTCGATTTAAAAAAAAGAGAATTTGTATCACCAACGACTTATGGGCCAGCCTGTGATTGTAGAATTTTTCTATAATCTGTAGCTCAAGACACCCTATAATTAATGTATTCATTTTTTTTTTCGTATCTTGTAACGGATATATTGATGTTTATTGATTTTTTACGAAAATTCGATAAAAATCATATACCATTAAACGATAAACTCTATAGTTAAGGCTACTGCCAAAGCATCAGAGAACGGGTCTATTTGAAATGAATTTTCTGGAAATATTTTAGTAAAATGAAGGACAATGGCGGTAGAATCTAAGACTTCAAGCCTTGTAAAACATTTTTCTTAAGACATTTTCTTTCCATAGCCCTTATTAGTTTCAAGTTCTTTGCCTACATGTTGCCAATTTGGACGTTTTAAATCGCGACTTTGACGTTAAATCGCGACTTTGACGTTAAATCGGACTTTGACGTTTTGAGGAAAACCCCATTTAATTTTTCTCTAAATGCCCATAACTTTGTTATCTTTTAACTTACAGAGCTAAATTTTGGTAGCTGATTTACCTGTAATGATATAAATCCGCATTTGTTATTTCCGGAGCTATGATTTTTTTTTTTCGAAAGAAAACACAAAATTTTCCGGAAAAACCTGGGCCGATTTTTCTGAGTAACGAACTTATCCAAGCCACTTGCAAAAGAAAGGGATTCACCAAATTTAATCAAAATCGGCCCATTATTTTTTGAGTCATCGGTGTGATACATACATATATATATATATATATATATATATATATATATATATATATATATATATATATATATATATATATATATATATATATACATATGTGTGTGTGTGTGTGTTCTAGGGGGCCTAATTTAGCGCTCATTTGAAGATTTTTTTTCAAAATGTAAAAGTCGGAATCTCCTCATTAGTGACTGTTTTTTAAAGAAAATTCACTAAAACTCAAGATGTTTTCACATTTTCTATTGATTCCCCAATTATCGAAGATAAAACCTAGACCGCCTGTATGTTATGAGTGTTACCTAATCACGTGCAGAAAATTCAGCAATTCAGCGGCATGTCCTTTGACTAGTTTCAAGAAGAAAAAGTCATACCAGAATTTTACAATAAAGCTTTCTGTCCGTGTATTAAAGTGCAAGGTGACAAACACTATTTCTAGCATAATTTCCGAATGCTCCAATATATTTCAATGAAATTTGGCACACACATTTTGCTTACTTCTTACCATAAAGTGGCTTATAAATTAACTTCTCTGCATAACGGGGGCCGATAATCATTCATCTATACAAAAAAAGTTACCAAGAATTTCGAGACAAAATTAGAAATCACAGTAGGAAGTACAATAAAAATTGTACCGAAAAGCACTCTTTTTTCATTTCGATAGGATCCACGATTTTCGAAAAAAAAACAACAAAATATGCTTTTATTTCCCCGTAATGGTAGGCCACTAGGATAATCAATCTCCTCGAATCATTTTCATGGTATACAGGGTAAGTACACTTGGAGAACACCCAAATCACCACAACCAAGTCAACATCTTCAGAGGAAGAAAAATTCAGAATTTTTCTTCCTCTGAAGATGTTGACTTGGTCAACGAAACGATCGTAAGGTATCTGAAATATGTGTTGTGATGATTTGGGTGTTCTCCAAGTGTACTTATTAGTGCTCATCACAGGTTCCAGTTTTCACATAGTGGTATACAGGGTGTTACCCAATGATATGTGAATATTTAAGGGTGTGAATCTACATGAAAAATTCCTGTTAGTTTGCTTTAAAACTATGGTCCGAAAATGTTCCTTACTAAAATACGGGTTGTTCATGTTTTAGGAAAATAATGGAAATAAATTAATATTTTCGAAACCGATATATATATATATATATATATATATATATATATATATATATATATATATATATATATATATATATATATATATATATATATATATACGCCACTAGAATAATCAATCTCGTCGAATCATTTTCATGGTATACAGGGTGTTACCCAATGATATGTGAATATTTAAGGGTATGAATCTACATGAAAAATTCCTGTTAGTTTGCTTTAAAACTATATATATATATATATATATATATATATATATATATATATATATATATATATATATATATATATATATATATATATATATATATATATATATATATATATATATAATTAAAAAATAAAATAATTTAAATTAATTAACATTTTCGAAACCAAAATAATGGGCCGATTTTGATTAACTTTGGTGAATACCTTCCTTTTGCAAGTGGCTTGGATAAGTTCGTTATCCAGGAAAATCGGCCCAGATTTTCCCGAAAAATGTTGTGTTTTCAACAAAGGAATTAACAAAGTAAGGGCAACAAAATTTGGTTTGTGGGTTTATATCGTTATAGATAACTTACCTACCAAAATTTAGCTCTGTAGGTCAACAACAAAAAAGTTATAGGCATTTAAAGAAAAATAAATTGGGGTTTTCCTCAAAACGTCAAAGTTGCGATTTAAAACGTCATAATTGGCAATATTTAGGCAAATAACTTAAATCTAATACGGGCTATGGAAAGAAAATGACTCCAGAAGAATGTTTTACAAACCCTGAAGTCTTAGTTTCAACCGTCATTGTCCTTCATTTTACTAAAATATTTCTAGAATATTCATTTAAAATAGGCCCTTTCTCTGATGCTTGGCAGTAGCCTTAGTTATATCGTTTAATGGTATATAATTTCTTTCGAATTTTCGTAAAAAATCAATAAAGCTCAATATATCCGTTATTATACAAGATATAAAAAAATTGTATACATTAATTATAAGGTGTCTTGAGCTACATCTTAAAAACTATTTATACAATCACAGGCTGGCCCATAAGTCGTTGGTGATACAATTTTTTTTTAATCAAACACCCCTCGTTTCATTGCATTTTTCCATTTTCCATCGAAATATAATGCATGTTTGTAAGAGAAGAAATTCCGGACGCAGAAAGTCTGTTATGGTAGCGAATTTTGATCAAATGCTTCATATTTGAATAGGTAGCTCAATTTGCTACTAACTTATAAGGTTGACCAAGAAACGAGTTTTTTCGGGAACACTTTAAGTTTACTTTCTAAAATTTGTTTACATTTTCAAACAATAAAGTTATTTTGATGAAACACGATACGAAAAATTCGGTAAAACCTAAAATATTTCCCCGTAAAATCGCAGCTATATTTACCTACAGTTTCCATTATGCACATAGTAAGTAATTTCAAAAGAAAGACTAATGAATTCTCAGAACTGCTCCCAATTTGTGTTTACCACTGATTTGTGTGCGAATGCTAATGCCTAAATGACTACCTGCTTTTCAGTGGAATGGTAATCACCATCATAAATCTCGACCCAGGATTAAAGTTACTATGAACAAACCATTATATGATTTATTGCATCAGTATTAAAATTGAAAGGAAATATTGTAATGAATAACAGGAAGATCCCTCTTATCTTCCTTCTTGTGGTAATAGGTATGTGTCTCCAGTTATCTTCAAGTAGTAACAATAATAAAATAATTGCAAATTTATTTCTGAAAATGAAAAGATTTACTTTTAGTGAATTTTCTTAGAAAAAAATCACTAATGAGGAGATCCCGACTTTTGAATTTTGAAAAAAATTTTTCAAATGAATGCGATCTGGGACCCCTAGAACCCATATCCGGAGTCAGTTTCAATTTTTATATGTTTATATATATATATTATATATATATATATATATATATATATATATATATATATATATATATATATATATATATATATATATATATATATATATATATATATATATATATATATAATGGACCGATTTTGATAAAATTTAGCATGTGCCTTCCTTTTGTAAGTGGCTTGGATTAGTCAGGAAAATCTAACCAGGTTTTCCGAGAACATTTTGAGTTTTATTTCGAAAAAAAATTTTATCTCAAAAAATAGAAAAGCTATGGTAACCAAATTTCCTAAGTAAGTTTACGATATTAAAAGGAAACCATACACCAAAATTTGTGTTTCTATGTTATAAAGAAAAAAAGTTACAAAAAAAAATTCGTGTTTGATCATTTCTATGAAAATTCACTACCATAACGCACTTGCTGCGTTCAGACATTTCTATAATTAATACAGTTTTAAAATTTAACTAAACAATACAACTGCGGGTTTGGTTTATAACATAACTATAATTAAGATATATTTAGAAAATTCTTCCGGACCGAATAAGTGCGTTATGGTAGGAAATCTTCCAAAAAATTTTGAATTCCAATAACTTTATTTGCCAACAACCTATAAACATACTAGATAATAAGGTTTCTATTAAAACAATAATAATCCCAATTTAAAGGCGATGTCGCCTGGTCGTCGCAACCATGACTCAGTCTTCAAGCAACCTTTTAGTGAATTTTCTTGGAAAAAAATCACTAATGGGGAGAACCCGACTTTTGAATTTTGAAAAATTTTCTTCAAATGAGCGGGAACTAGAACCCCTAGAACCCATATCAGGGGTCAGTTTCGATTTTTATATATTTTTAGTGAATTTTCTTTAAAAAAATCACAAATGAGTAGATCCCGACTTTTGAATGTTGAAAAATTTCTTCAAATGAGCGTTAATTAGGCACCCCAGAACACATATCCGGGGTCAGTTTCAATTTTTATATATATATATATATATATATATATATATATATATATATATATATATATATATATATATATATATCTGTGTGTGTGTGTGTGTGTGTGTGTGTGTGTGTGTGTGTGTATCACACCGATAACTCAAAAAATAATGGGCCGATTTTAATTAAATTTGGTGAATAAATTCCTTTTGCAAATGGCTTGGATAAGTTTGTTAGCCAAGAAAATCTGCCGAGGTTTTCCAGGAAAATTTTGTGTTTTCTTTCGAAAAAAATTTATATCTCCGGAATTAACAAAGTCACAACCAAATTTGGTACGCGGGTTTATATCCTTATAGGTAAGTTACATACCAAAACTTAGCTATGTAGGTCAAAAGACAAAAAAGTTATAGGCATTTAAAGAAAAATAAATTGAGGTTTTCCTCAAAACGTCGAAGTTGCGATTTAAAACGTCAAAATCGGAAAAATTTAGGCAAAGAACTTGAATCGCATACGGGCTATGGAAAGAAAATGTCTCAAGAAGAATGTTTCACAAACCCTGAAGTCTTACTTTCAACCGTCATTGTCCTTCATTTTACTAAAATATTTCCAGAAAATTGATTTTAAATAGACCCTTTCTCTGATGCTTGGCAGTACAATTTTTATTGTTCCTCCTACTGAGATTTCTAATATTGGTCGAAATTCTTGGTAACTTTTTTTGTATAGATGAATGATTATCGGCCCTCGTTATCAATAGAATCAATAGAAAATGTGAAAACATCTTGAGTTTTGGTGAATTTTGTTTAAAAAACAGTCACTAATGAGGAGATCCCGACTTTTACATTTTGAAAAAAAATCTTCAAATGAGCGCTAAATTAGGCCCCCTAGAACACATATCCGGGGTCAGTCTCAATTTATATATATATATATATATATATATATATATATATATATATATATATATATATATATATATATATATATATATATATATATATATATATATATATGTGTGTGTGTGTGTGTGTGTGTGTGTGTGTGTGTGTGTGTGTGTGTGTGTGTGTGTGTGTGTGTGTGTGTGTGTGTGTGTGTGTATGTATCACACCGATGACTCAAAAAATAATGGGCCGATTTTGATTAAATTTGGTGAATACCTTTCTTTTGCAAGTGGCTTGGATAAGTTCGTTAGTCAAGAAAATCGGCCCAGGTTTTTCCGGAAAATTTTGTGTTTTCTTTCGAAAAAAAATTCGTAGCACCGGAAATAACAAATGTGGATTTATATCATTACAGGTAAATCCGCTACCAAAATGTAGCTCTGTAAGTTAAAAGATAATAAAGTTATGGGCATTTAAAGAAAATTTAAATGGGGTTTTCCTCAAAACAGACACACACTAGTTCGTTTTCAATAATTATTTCTTTATTTTGGTATTAAAATCAGATTTTGTAGGATTACAAAATGTCAACCTATGCAAATTATGCTATGTAATCGAATTTAAATAATTTTTCTCCAGAAATCGTTAAATTTACGAAAAAAATACAGCAGACTTTTGAATGAATCAACCCATTCAAAATGTATTTTAAAATGACGATATGACTGAAACAAATTCTAGGAATGGCTTACGGGAAAACCGACAAATTGTTCACATTGTCTCGATAGCAGATAACATCTATATAATTTAACGTCTGTCACTTTCTTCATATTTAGGAAGAAACTACTTTTTTTGGCACCCCCTTTGTGTGGTGTATGAGTTATTTTATATGAAAGGCCCCCTTTCATTTAAAGAAACTTTTTGAAAGTGCAAAAGTCGTAATAACCTCCTGTTTGGCAATTTTTTTAATTTAATATACGCTAACAAGGGGAAGAAGTAGAACAAGCTGAAAACTCCTGGAAAACCAGGGACAATTAGGGAAACGCGGAATCTACACAATGAAATAAAAGTCTGGACGCAGCCTGTGCATTATGGTAGTGAATTTTCATAGAAATGATCTGACCACAAATATTTTTTATTACTTTTTTTCTTTTAACATTGAAATACAAATTTTAGCATATAGTTTCCTTTTAATATCGTTAACTTACGTACCAAATTTGGTTACCATAGCTTTTCTATTTCTTAGGAGAAAATTTTTTTTCGAAAGAAAACCCAAATTTTTCCCGGAAAACCTGTGTGATATATATATATATATATATATATATATATATATATATATATATATATATATATATATATATATATATATATATATGTATGTATGTATCACACCGATAACTAAAAACTAATGGACCGATTTTGATAAAATTTAGCATGTGCCTTCCTTTTGTAAGTGGCTTGGAAAAGTTCGTTAGCCAGGAAAATCGAACGAGGTTTTTCGGGAATATATATATATATATATATATATATATATATATATATATATATATATATATATATATATATATATATATAAACATATAAAAATTGAAACTGACCCCGGATATGGGTTCTAGGGGCCCTATATCGCGCTCATTTGAAGAATTTTTTCCAAAATTCAAAAGTCGGGATCTCCCCATTAGTAATTTTTTTCTAAGAAAATTCACTAAAAAGAGCTGCTGGAAACTGAGTAGTGGTTGCGACATCGCCTTTAAATTGTGATTATGATTGTTTTAATAAAAACCTTATTATGTAGTGAGTTCCTAGGTTGTTAGCAAAAAACTTATTAGAATTTGAAATTTTTTGTAAAATTTCCTACCATAACGTACTTGCTCGGTCCGGATGAACTTTTAGTGAATTTTCTTTAAAAAATTCACTAATGGGGCGATCCCGACTTTTGAATTATGAAAAAATTGTTTCAAATGAGCGCTAATTAGATCCCCCCCACAGAACACATATCCGGGGTCAGTTTCAATTTTTATATGTTTATATATATATATATATATATATATATATATATATATATATATATATATATATATATATATATATATATATATATATATATATTATGATTGTTTTAATAAAAACCTTATTATGTAGTGAGTTCCTAGGTTGTTAGCAAAAAACTTATTAGAATTTGAAATTTGAAAAAATTTGTCAAACTGAAGTAATTTTTATCTCCTACAAATTAAAAATTTTGGTGAAAATATGGGTTGTTTAGAAAGAATAGCAGTTAGAAAGGCATTATGGAATAGCAGAGATTTATGGTAAATAAAGGTGATGGTTGAAGTGTTAGAAGGTGCGAAATAGAAGAGCATAAAGAATTTAAGTTTGGTACGTCAAAATTTGAAGTTTATTGAATTTGGTGTAGGACTGTGAAACTTTTTAGGATCAACCTTGAAAATTGTGTTATATGATACACCACAAGTCACATAAGACTTATTGTATTAACATAATGTAAAATTTTTGCCAATAAATAATAATAATAATAATAATAATATATATATATATATATATATATATATATATATATATATATATATATATATATATGTATCACACCGATAACTCAAAAAATAATGGGGCGATTTTGATTAAATTTGGTGAATACCTTCCTTTTGCAAATGGCTTGGATAAGTTCGTTAGCCAGGAAAATCGGCCCAGGCTTTCCCGGAAAATGTTGTGTATTCTTTAGAACAATTTTTATATCTCCGGAATTAACAAAGTAAGGGCAACTAAATTTAGCCCTGTAGGTCAAAAGACAAAAGAGTTATAGCCATTTAAAGAAAAATAAAATGTGGTTTTCCTCAAAACGCCAAAGTTGCGATTTAAAACGTCAAAATCGGAAAAATTTAGGCAAAGAACTTGAATCACATACGGGCTATGGAAAGAAAATGTCTCAAGAAGAATGTTTCACAAACCCTGAAGTCTTAGTTTCAACCGTCATTGTCCTTCATTTTACTAAAATATTTCCAGAAAATTGATTTTAAATAGACCCTTTCTCTGATGCTTGGCAGCAGTCTTAGCTATAGAGTTTATCGTTGAATGGTATATAATTTTTGTCGAATTTGCGTAAAAAATCAATAAAGCTCAATATATCCGTTATATTATACAAGATATGAAAAAATATATACATTAATTATAGGGTGTCTTGAGCTACATCTTTAAAAATTATTACTACAATCACAGGCTGGCCCATAAGTCGTTGGTGATACAATTTTTATTTTTTTTTTATTTTTTTTAGTCGAACACGCCTTATGTTATTGCATTTTCCATCGAAATATAATGCATGCTTGTAGGAAAAGAAATGCTGGATGCAGCAAGTGCGTTATGGTAGCGAATTTTGATTAAATCCTTCATATTTAAAAAGCTCAATTTGCTATTAAGCTATAAGGTTGACCAAGAAACGCTTTTTTTCGGGAACACTTTAAGTTTACTTTCGGAAATTTTTGTACGGTTTCAAACAATAAAGTTATTTTGGTGAAACATGGCACATTGTTTTTACTATATAGGTTATACTAGTAACCAAATTTGATGCCTGCCTTCTTAAAAAAACACAACATATTTGATATTAAAAACATTTTTATGAAAATTCACTATCATAACGCACTTGCTGCGTCCAGAATTTTTATTCCATTAGGCACACAATAATTTCAAAAGAAAATTTAATGAATTCTCAGATCTATTCCGAATTTGGTTTTACCAGTGATTCGGTAGCAAATGCTAATGCTTAAATAAGTACCAGCGTTTCAGTGGAATGGTAATTACCATCATAAATATCTCGGCCCAGGATTAAAGTTACTAGGAACAAAAACGAAACAAAACCATTTATTTCCAAAAATGAAGGTTTAAAGTTTTTGTAATGTGTGTGCTTATTTCTTTAACGTCGGCCTATTTCCGCGACTATGGCCAATCACCAACGACATGGAGCAATTTCACCTCACTACCCTGGAAATTTTGCCGAACTCCTGCCTTTCTATAATGAGCGTTGGGATCTTTAACGTGCCCAACATTGCATGAACACGGGACCGACGGCTTTACGCGCCCTACAAAGGGCGGGACTTGCAGCCATTCAACTTGATCAAATACAATGCCACAACCTCGGTTGATGTTAATGTTACAGTATGTACTGAAAAAGTGAAAGGAATACCCTGTGATAGAACCCAGTACCCTTCGGTTCAGAGGCACACGTTCTTACCTCTGAACCACCGAGGCTCTATGTTTCTATAATGAATACAGTTTTAAATTCTTACCAAATAATACAATTGAGGGTTTGGTTTATAATATAACTATAATTGGAGTATATTGAAAAACTCTGGACGCAGCAAGTGCGTTATGGTAGTGAATTTTCATAAAAATAAGCAGGCATTCAATTTGATTACCATTATAACCTATATAGTAAAAACAATGTGCCATGTTTCATCAAAATAACTTTATTGTTTGAAAATGTACAAAACTTTCTGAAAGTAAACTTAAAGTGTTCCTGAAAAAACTCGTTTCTTGGTCAACCTTATAGGTTAATAGCAAATTGAGCTATTCAAATATGAAGCATTTGATAAAAATTCGTTACCATAACGCACTTGCTGCGTCCAGAATTTTTTTTCTTACAAACATGCATTATATTTGGATGGAAAATGCAAAAATGCAATAACATAAGGCGTGTTTGATTAAAAAAAAAGAAAATTTGTATCACCAACGACTTATGGACCACCCTCTGATTGTAGAAATAATTTTCTAAGATGTAGTTCAAGACACCCTATAATTAATATATACAATTTTTTTTCATATCTTGTATAATAACGGATATATTGTGCTTTATTGATTTTTTACGAAAATTCGACAAAAATTATATACCATTAAATGATAAACTCTATAGCTAAAGCCACTGCCAAGCATCAGAGAAAGGGTCTGTTTGAAATGAATTTTCTGGAAATATTTTAGTAAAATGAAGGACAATGACGGTTGAAACTAAGACTTCAGGCCTTGTAAAACAGTTTTCTTAAGATATTTTATTTCCATAGTCCGTATTAGATTCAAGTTCTTTGCCTAAATGTTGCCAATTTGGACGTTTTAAATCGCAACTTTGGCGTTTTGAGGAAAACCACATTTTATTTTTCTTTAAATGGCTATAACTCTTTTGTCTTTTGACCTACAGGGCTAAATTTAGTTGCCCTTACTTTGTTAATTCCGGAGATATAAAAATTGTTCTAAAGAATACACAACATTTTCCGGGAAAGCCTGGGCCGATTTTCCTGGCTAACGAACTTATCCAAGCCATTTGCAAAAGGAAGGTATTCACCAAATTTAATCAAAATCGCCCCATTATTTTTTGAGTTATCGGTGTGATACATATATATATATATATATATATATATATATATATATATATATATATATATATATATATATATATATATAAACATATAAAAATTGAAACTGACCCCGGATATGTGTTCTGTGGGGGGGATCTAATTAGCGCTCATTTGAAACAATTTTTTCATAATTCAAAAGTCGGGATCGCCCCATTAGTGAATTTTTTAAAGAAAATTCACTAAAAGTTCATCCGGACCGAGCAAGTACGTTATGGTAGGAAATTTTACAAAAAATTTCAAATTCTAATAAGTTTTTTGCTAACAACCTAGGAACTCACTACATAATAAGGTTTTTATTAAAACAATCATAATCACAATTTAAAGGCGATGTCGCAACCACTACTCAGTTTCCAGCAGCTCTTTTTAGTGAATTTTCTTAGAAAAAAATTACTAATGGGGAGATCCCGACTTTTGAATTTTGGAAAAAATTCTTCAAATGAGCGCGATATAGGGCCCCTAGAACCCATATCCGGGGTCAGTTTCAATTTTTATATGTTTATATATATATATATATATATATATATATATATATATATATATATATATATATATATATATATATATATATATATATATATATATATATATATATATATATATATATATATTCCCGAAAAACCTCGTTCGATTTTCCGCTAACGAACTTTTCCAAGCCACTTACAAAAGGAAGGCACATGCTAAATTTTATCAAAATCGGTCCATTAGTTTTTAGTTATCGGTGTGATACATACATACACACATATATATATATATATATATATATATATATATATATATATATATATATATATATATATCACACAGGTTTTCCGGGAAAAATTTGGGTTTTCTTTCGAAAAAAAATTTTCTCCTAAGAAATAGAAAAGCTATGGTAACCAAATTTGGTACGTAAGTTAACGATATTAAAAGGAAACTATATGCTAAAATTTGTATTTCAATGTTAAAAGAAAAAAAGTAATAAAAAATATTTGTGGTCAGATCATTTCTATGAAAATTCACTACCATAATGCACAGGCTGCGTCCAGACTTTTATTTCATTGTGTAGATTCCGCGTTTCCCTAATTGTCCCTGGTTTTCCAGGAGTTTTCAGCTTGTTCTACTTCTTCCCCTTGTTAGCGTATATTAAATTAAAAAAATTGCCAAACAGGAGGTTATTACGACTTTTGCACTTTCAAAAAGTTTCTTTAAATGAAAGGGGGCCTTTCATATAAAATAACTCATACACCACACAAAGGGGGTGCCAAAAAAAGTAGTTTCTTCCTAAATATGAAGAAAGTGACAGACGTTAAATTATATAGATGTTATCTGCTATCGAGACAATGTGAACAATTTGTCGGTTTTCCCGTAAGCCATTCCTAGAATTTGTTTCTGTCATATCGTCATTTTAAAATACATTTTGAATGGGTTGATTCATTCAAAAGTCTGCTGTATTTTTTTCGTAAATTTAACGATTTCTGGAGAAAAATTATTTAAATTCGATTACATAGCATAATTTGCATAGGTTGACATTTTGTAATCCTACAAAATCTGATTTTGATACCAAAATAAAGAAATAATTATTGAAAACGAACTAGTGTGTGTGTGTTTTGTTTCTTTAACGTCGGCCTATTTCCGCGACTATGGCCAATCACCGACGCCAGGGAGCAGTTTCACCTCACTATCCTGGAAATTTTGCCGAACCCCTGCCTTTCTGTAAGGAGGGTAGGGATCTTTAACCTGCCCAACATCGCATGGACACGGGACCGACGGCTTTACGCCCCTTCCGAAGGGCGGAACGTGCGGACATTCAACTTGCTCAAATACAATGCCAGAACCTCGGTTGATGTTAATGTTACAATTTGTACTGAAAAAGTGAAAGGAGTATCCTGGGATCGAACCCAGTACCTCTCGGTTCAGAGGCACACGTTCTTACCCCTGAACCACCAAGGTTCTAAAAACGAACTATTCATTTAAAATTAATAACTAATAAGAACCATAAAAAATGTTGAAAATGTCCACCTTGAGCCATTACATAAGAGTCTATGCGTCGGCGCATAGAACTGCGCATTTGATCAAAACTTACAGGAGAACCTTGGATTACCCTACAGGATTCAATAATGCGTTTCTTAAGTCTTCTAAGTTTTAAATGGAAGTCGTAAACACCAAAGTTTTTAAATTGACCTAAGTAAAAAAAATCCAAAGGATTTAAGTCGGGAGATCGAGCCGGCCAAAACTGAGGCCCGCCTAACTTATCCCGCGATTTTTATATTCTGAAAATGATCACAGTATTACCACTAAATGACAATAACTGACATCTATTTATCAACAATTAGATTTTCATTACAAAATGTCTACCAGCCGCCTACTACATAAATTATGCAGTCAATTAAAGATCTACACTATGCAAATTATGCTACGTAATCGAATTTAACTTATTTGTTCTGCAGAAATGGTTAAATTTATGAAAAAATACGAATGAATCAAGTTTCTCCGAATATGTTTTAAAATGGCGATATAGCTATAAGAAAAAAATCTCGGGACGCAGCAAGTGCGTTATGGTAGTGAATTTTCATAGAAATGATCTGGCGCAAAATATTTTATTATAACTTTTTTTTCTTGTAACATAGATATCTAAATTTTGGTGTATAGTTTACTTTTTATATCGTAAACCTACCTACCAAATTTGGTTATCATAGATTTTTTATTTTTTAAGATAAAAATTTTTTTCTAATGAAAACTCAAAATTTGTTCAGAAAACCTCGTCCGATTTTTCTGATTAACGAACTTATTAAAGCCATTTACAAAAGGAAGGTACATGCCAAATTTTATTAAAATAGGCATATTATTCTTTGAGATAAAAATTTTTTTCGAATGAAAACTCAAAATTTTCCCGGAAAACTTCGTTAGATTTTCCTGACTATCAAATTTGTCAAAGCCATTTACAAAAGGAAGGTACATGCCAAATTTTATTTAAATCGGCTTATTACTTTTTGAGATAAGAATTTTTTTCGAATGAAAACTCAAAAATTTCCCGGAAAACCTCGTCCGATTTTCCTGACTAACGAACTTATCCAAGCCATTTACAAAAGAAAGGTACATGCCAAATTTTATCAAAATCGGCCCATTTTTTTTTGAGTTATCGGTGTGATACATATATATATATATATATATATATATATATATATATATATATATATATATATATATATATATATATATATATATATATATATATATATATATATATATATATATATATATAAACATATAAAAATTGAAACTGACCCCGGATATGGGTTCTAGGGGTCCTAGTTCGCGCTCATTTGCAAAAATTTTTTCAAAATTCAAAAGTCGGGATCTCCCCATTAGTGAATTTTTTCTACGAAAATTCACTAAAAGTAACGTGTGAAACAAGTTCCACAGATGGATTTTTCTACCCCTCACAATCTTACGGGAAAATTAGCAAATTGTTCAATGAGATTGTTCTCGATAGCAGACATTTACCTAAATTAATTTCTTTCACTTCTTCCATATTTAAGAAAAGAAAAAAACTCTGGACGCAGCAAGTGCGTTATGGTAGTGAATTTTCCTAAAACTATTTTTTAGTAGCAATAATGTGTGTTTTTTTAAGAAAGGAGGCATCAAATTTGGTTACCAGTATAACCTATATAGTAAAAACAATGTGCCATGTTTCATCAAAATAACTTTATTGTTTGAAAATGTACAAAAATTTCCGAAAGTTAACTTAAAGTGTTCCCGAAAAAACTCGTTTCTTGGTCAACCTTATAGGTTAATAGCAAATTGAGCTATTCAAATATTAAGCATTTGATCAAAATTCGCTACTATAACGCACTTACTGCGTCCAGAATTTTTTTTCTTACAAACATGCATTATATTTCGATGGAAAATGCAAAAATGCAATAACATAAGGCGTGTTTGATTAAAAAAAAAGAAAATTTGTATCACCAACGACTTATGGGTCAGCCTGTGATTGTAAAAATATTTTTTTAAGATGTAGCTCAAGACACCCTATAATTAATATATACAATTTTTTTTCATATCTTGTATAATAACAGATATATTGAGCTTTATTGATTTTTTTACGAAAATTCTACAAAAATTATATACTATTAAACGATAAACTCTATAGCTAAGAATACTGCCAAGCATCAGAGAAAGGGTCTATTTGAAATGAATTTTCTGGAAATATTTTATTAAAATGAAGGACAATGACGGTTGAAACTAAGACTTCAGGTCTTGAGACATCTTATTTCCATAGCCCGTATTAGATTCAAGTTCTTTTCCTAAATGTTGCAAATTTTGACGTTTAAATCGCGACTTTGACGTTTTCTGGAAAACCCCAATTTATTTTTCTTTAAATGCATATAACTTTTTTGTCTTTTGACCTACAGAGCTAAATTTTGGCATGTGGCTTACCTATAAGGATGTAAACCCGCGTACCAAATTTGGTTGCCCTTACTTTGTTAATTCCAGAGATATAAATTTTTTTCGAAAGAAAATACAAAATTTTCCGGGAAAACCTGGACCGATTTTCCTGGCTAACGAACTTGTCCAAGCCATTTGCAAAAGGAAGGTATTCACCAAATTTAATCAGAATCGGCGTATTATTTTTTGAGTTATTGGTGTGATACCCATATATATATATATATATATATATATATATATATATATATATATATATATATATATATATATATATATATATATATATATATATATATATATATATATATATATATATATAAACATATAAAAATTTTAACTGACCCCGGATATGTGTTCTAGGGGGCCTAATTAGCGCTCATTTGAAGAAATTTTTTCAAAATTCAAAAGTCGGGATCTCCTCATTAGTGAATTTTTTTTAAGAAAATTCACTAAAACAAAAAGTACTTTTTTGGCACCTCATTTATTTAAGAGGTCGTATATTCGCACGAAAGGGGTGTATGATTTTTTTTATATGAAAGGTCCCCTGCAATTTTCAACAATCATCCGTTGAATTTTTTCCACTCGTTCGTTTATATATATATATATATATATATATATATATATATATATATATATATATATATATATATATATGTATATATATATATATATATATATATATATATATATATATATATATATATATATATATATATATATATATATATATATATATATATATCCGCAAATGCGTCATTTTTGAGAAACAAAGTATCCAAAAAAAAATGTTTATTTTGTTTTTTGATGATATCTCAGAAACCGTTTTGGACACAGAATTTAGATTTGTACACAGCTTACCATTAATATTACATGCTTTCTCAGCGCCAATTCAATTGTTTCCTTATGCCAGTGGCGGAGAGTTTAGGGATGCGTGACGTTTTTTGCCCCTAATGTCTACAACACTAAGGAAATTACCATTTTTAAAAGCTCATTTTAAACTGCAATTGTTTTCTACAAAAAAGGTAATCCAGGTCAGATGCTACAACGTCAACCGTTTTTGAGAAAAAATGCATTTTATGATAAGAAACATAGAAATAATTATCATGCCTTGCTGATTACAACACATCTGCAGTTTTCATTAAGTCATCAGCTACTGCCTCAATGGCGAAAACGATCATCGCAGCATCGCTCGGCATTGCCCGGCACAGTATGTAATATAATGATACGCTGTATAAATTTTTTTAAATTTCAACAACACACCACGAGGGCTTACAGCCTAAATACTATCGTACCGTGGGTGTTGACAAGGAGAAAAGAGGCAACTTGTTAATTCTGGACTTGAAGGTTTGGAGGTTCGGAGGAGAAGGAAAACATGTACCGTCAAGGAATTCCACAACTTGGAAGTCCTCGGGACAAAAGAGCGGGCATAATAAGATGTTCTATGTCTGGTGACCTGGCCAGTAAAAGGGTGCGTTCGCTCTGTTTCCCTGGTAGATCTGTTGGGGGCAGCAGGTGGGGGAACTATGGAGGAAAGCTCCTCTGAGCTGTGCCCGTGCAGATATCTATAAAAGAGAGAGGTCACCAACGGCACGTCGGTCGGCAAGGGATGGCAGCTTTTGGGTGAGGGTATGGTCATCGATGAGACGTATAGCTCTCTTTTGAATGGAGTCCAGGATAGCGAGTGTAGAAGCGGCAGCTGCACCCCAGATGTGGGAGCAGTATTCTAGGTTTGGCCTTATTTGTGAAGTACCTATATAAGGTATAGAGATTAGCTGGTGAAAAGTATTTGCGAGCCCGGAAGAGGAAACCTAATTTCTTAGCAGCCGCTTCTGCAATTGATGTGACATGTTGGTGTCAATTAAGATTTCGATCCACAGAAATGCCAACAAGAGAAAATGACTCATTACTTTGAATAACTTGGTTGTTCATTGTGATGGGTCTAGGGCTGGTGTATCTCTTATGAGAAAGAAAGCAAGACTGATATTTGGTGGGGTTGAATTGTACAAGATTTCTACTTCCCCAGTCTAATATTTTTTGGAGATCCACGGAGAGAGAACCCTCCATGAGCCTACGATCCTCATCTAATTGGACTAAAGAGACAGGCTTAGAATATTGTATATTTGAATGGAGGGTGCTGTCGTCCGCGTAACTGTGAACTGGGTTGGATGTGCTAGAGAGGAGGTCATTAATGTGGAGAAGAAACAAAGTAGGGGCTAAAGCTGAACCTTGAAAAACGCCTGCTTTAATTGGATACAGTTTAGAGGAATGACCATCCACAACAACAAAAATACTCCTGTTGGAGAGGAAATTTGCTGTCCAGGTACAATGTTTTGGTGGTAGGCCATAGGCCGGAAGTTTATTAAGCAGCTCTGCGTGCCAGACCTGGTAGAATGCTTTGGATATGTCTAGAGCAACAATCTGGGATTCACCGTGTAGTTCCATAGACTTGTTCCAAGAATAGGTGACAAAGGAAAGGAGGTCGGCAGTCGATCTGCGCTGACGGAATCCATACTACCTGTCGTGGATTAGACTGTGTTTTTCAAGAAATTTTAGTAATTCGGTGTTTATATACTTTTTCATCACTTTAGAGACGACTGAAAGGAGAGAAATAGGCCTGTAGTTGCTAGAAAGCGCTTTAGGTCCTTTCTTAGGGATGGGTTGTACTCGAGTGGTTTTCTAGTTACTAGGGAATATGCCTTTATTGTAAGATATCTGAAACAGACGAGTCAGGATAGGAGCAAGTTCTAGTGCGCATTTTTTGAGAACAATTGCTGGGATCTCGTCAAGGCCAGAGGCTTTCCTGGTATTAAGAGAAGAGAGCATCTTTCGTACCTTTTTAGTTTTGAAAATGATATCCGTCATTTTATGCGCGACATTGGGGGCTGTTGGTGGTTAAACATTTGGAGGTGGGTTGAGAGTAGAATTGTCGGCGAACAACGAAGCAAAAAGTTCAGCCTTGCCCAGGGTGGTAGAAACAATTTCATCCCCTGAGACAAGAGGTGGGAACGTGCTTTTGCAGAAATTATTCCCAATAGATTTAGCAAGAGTCCAGAAAGGTTTGCCGCCGTTGGAGCTTAAGAGAAATTTGTTTTTGATGTGGTTATTAAACGAGTTTTTTGCCTCAGAAAGAATGCGGACATAGCGGTTACTTGCGTCGTTAAATGCTTGACGATTTTCTTGACTGGGATTGTGTAGAAGCGTATTGTGAGCTTTGACCTTTTCAAGTCTGGCCTTGTCACAGGATTTAAAGAACCAGGGCTTTTGAGTGGCTGAAGAGGTTTTCTGTGTACGTGGAATAAATAATTCCATGCCAGCTTGAATATTTTCAGTGAGGTTTTGTGAGATACCAGAGGGGTCAGGATAAGAGAAGCAGACAGACGCCCATGTAAATGAGGAAAAGTAATCCCGCATTTCGTCCCAGTTTGCGGAGTTGTAGTGCCAAACGATACGTGGGTGTGATGACTGTGTGACCTCGGGTTGAATTGCGCAGGAAGCAGTGAGCATGCCGGGGTCTGAGCGACCAAGGGGGGCGGTGACTGATATCTTATAGCATTCAGGTTTTGTACTAAGAAGGAGATCCAAAGGATTTGAGCTGTGTTTTGGGATACGAGGAAAATAAATAGGTTGCTGAACCATATTAGCTAAAGAATTGCTGACTCCAAAGACCTCCGCTGCTCTCCCATGTGGATCGGTTTTTGAAGATCCTAGCCATTCCTTATTATATACTTTGAAGTCACCAAGATAGTGACCTCGGAGGAGGGATATTCAGAAATCGTTTTTTTTTTCAGAAAGTTTGTCAAAGAGCTGGACAAAGTTGTTGTCAGAAGGTGACCGGTAAATGCACCAGATGAATTTAGTTGCAGCCCTGAGAGAGAGTTTTATCCATAGTATATCTTTTCTTCCAGCTTCTAAATTGGGGAGTCTGGTGCAGGTTAGATTGCTACGGACGTATGCGCACACGCCTCCATGCAATCTAAAGGAAGTAAGGAGCTCATACCCCGGGAAATTAAGGTGATTAGTGGCTGTTTTGGCACTGATTTGGGTTTCGGTGAGGAAGAGGAGTTGGGCCTGTTAGCCTGGAGGAAATGGTGGACGGAGTTCGGGTTACAATTTAGGCCACATATTATATTCGAAAAGGATATGTTAAATCTTGGTGTTGGCGCCTCCTGTACACCCCTCTCCCGGAGATCCGAATGGAGGGGTATTTTACCTCCGGAATATTTGGTACAAGGAGGAGCCATCATCATTTTTGCTTATAAGGGAAACCGACTCATACACCAGAACCGGAAACGTCCGTTGGGACTTCACCGGCCCCTTGATGTATGTGGTGGTACCTCCTCGGGCGTGAAAAAAATCCATACAAAACCTGAATTCTGAGTCTCTAACTGTTTCTGAGATATATTTTTTGACACCAGTATCTGGAAAACGGCGCGTTTGCGGATCTATGTTAATAGGAATTTTTTTTCTTATAAAGAGAAAAGGAACCGCACCCTTCATTTTCCGACAGATGTTTTGAAACAGCCTGTATATATATATATATATATATATATATATATATATATATATATATATATATATATATATATATATATATATATATATATATATATATATATATATATATATATATATATATCGATTGATAGGCTTAGCTGGACGTCAGTTTTGACCTGCTCGATTCCAAACTTAATTTATTTATTTTTTTTAAGAAGAAAAGTATATGTGGAGATTTTCCAATGAAGCTTCGTTTCCGAGATACGGAGGTTAAACTGCAAGGTGACAAACACTTTTTCTATCATAATTTCAGAACCCTCCATTATACGAGTATTTCAACAAAATTTGGCACACACATTGAGCTTCTTTCTTGCAATGAAATGGTGTTATAAATAAATTAATTTACAGGAACGTAGATGTCGTGTGTGTCCGTTGATTATTCATCCATAGAAAAAAAATTATCAGGAATTCAGCACCAATATGAGAATTCTCAGGAAGAACATTAAAAATTTTACCAAAAGTCTGGACGCAGCAAGTGCGTTATGGTAGCTAATTTTCGTAAATATATTTTTATTTCAAATGTGTATTGTTTTTAAAAGGACATTTGGTTGGCAGTATAACCTATATGGTAGTAACAATGTACCATATTTCACTAGAATAGCTTTGTTGTTTCAAAAAGGACAAATATTTTCCGAAAATAAACTTAAAAAGTTCCAGAAAAAACTGGTCCGATTGTCCTGGCCAACGAACCTCTTCAAGCTATTTACACACCTGCCAAGATATAATTATTGACAAACAGCTTTATGACCCAAGTAGAAAAAAAATTATAAAAATTTGCAAAAATTTCTTTTACATAAATTAACAATTTTTTGCCTTCAGTAATGTTACAATAAATTATTTTTTTTCACAAAAAGTCGACAATTTTTTTTTTCAAATAACTTACTAAACATTTATTATTAATTAAGTGCCAACATTACACAAAAATGTTACAAAAAATGATTTCTACAGAAAAACTAAAAACATTTCTGCGAAAACTTTTTACATTCAGCCACTATTTGAGCGAGTCCATATACAGCAGCTCGATTTTTTCGGCGAGTAATACAAACAAAAAGCTCTCTGAGTGCGTCATTTCCATGGGCCTTCGCTACCTATTGCTAAAAACGCCGTTTCACAAGTTGTGATATGTGTTTGAAATATGTGCAAAAACGTGAAAGGTTGCAAAACAACTGAAATAACTCAAAAACGATGAACGATATCAATTTTTTTTCTTACAAACATGCATTATAATTCGTTGAAAAACACGAAAATGCAATAAAATAAGGGGTGTTCTATTAAAAAAAGAAAGTGTGTATCACCAACGACTTATGGGCCAACCTGTGATTGTGAAAAAATAAGTTTATAAGATGCAGCTCGAGATACCCTATAATTAACGTATATACTTTTTTGTCATATATTGTATAATAACGGATATATTGAGCGTTGCCGTAAAAAAGCGTCACCCTGTATATGTGTAAACAGACAAAAACTGAAACTGACCCCGTATATGGGTTTTTGGGGTTCTAGTTCGCGCTCATTTGAAGAAATCTTTTTAAAAGTCGCGGTCTTCTCAATAACGAATTCTTTCGACGAAAATTTGCTAAAATATAGACTATTAAACCGTAAACTCTATAGCTGAAACTACTGCCGAAGCATCAAAGAGAGGGTCTATTTGAAATGGATTTTCTGAAAACATTTTAGTAAAATGAAAGACAATGATGATTGAAGCTGAATGTTAAGGCTTTGTAAAACACACTTCTTACGACATATCGTCTACATAATCCGTATTTGTTCCAAATTTCGTTGTCTGAAATTTGCAAATTTTGACGTTTCAAATCGCGACTTTGACGTTCGAAGAAGAAAAATCATCAAATTTTCAAAATTTTTTTTCTGCTACTTCTTGACGTTTTTGTGTCAAGAAAACTTAACCGTTGGATGTAATATTCAATTGGTTTTGTTAATAACACAAAATATTTTGTTCTTGTGCTTTCCTCTGATCACCAGTGGCACCCAAAATGTTTTCCTTAAAATGCCTATAACTTTTTTTTCCTTTCAACTTAGGGATCTGAATTTTTGCCTATAGGGTATGTCATATATCTGTTATTTTCGGAGATACAAAAATTTTTCGAAGAAAAACCCAAAATTTTCCCGGAAAAACTGGTCCGATCTACCTGGCTAACTAACTTATCCAATACACTTACAAAAGGAAGGTACGTACCAAATTTGATTAAAATCGGTCGATTCTTTTTTGAGTTATCGGTGTGACACACCCACACACACACACACAAATATATATATATATATATATATATATATATATATATATATATATATATATATATATATATATATATATATATATATATATATATATACGAAAAATTCGATAAAAAGAGCTGCTGGAGACTGAGTCAAGGTTACGACGACCAGGGGACGTTGCCTCTAAATGATAAAACTCTGGACGCAGCAAGTGCGTTATGGTAGTGAATTTTCATAAAACTATTTTTTAATAGCAATAATGTGTTTTTTTAAAGAAAGCAGGCATCACATTTGGTTACCAGTATAATCTATATAGTAAATAAAGCCTGGACGCAGCAAGTGCGTTATGGTAGTGAATTTTCATAGAAATGATCTGGCACAAAATATTTTATCATAACTTTTGTTTCTTGTAACATAGAAATCTAAATTTTCGTGTATAGTTTGCTTTTTATATCGTAAACCTATCTACCAAATCTGGTTATCATAGATTTTTTATTTTTTAAGATAATTTTTTTTTTCAATGAAAACTCAAAATTTTCTCAGAAAACCTCGTCAGATTTTTCTGATTAACGAATTTATCAAATCCATTTACAAAAGGAAGGTACATGCCAAATTTTATCAAAATCTGCTTATTATTCTTTGAGAAAAATTTTTTTTCTAATAGAAACTCAAAATTTTCGCGGAAAACCTAGTCCGATTTTCCTGACTAACAAACTTGTCAAAGCCATTTACAGAAGGAAGGTACGTGCCAAATTTTATTGAGATCGGCACATTATTTTTTGAGAAAAGAATTCATTTCGAATGAAAACTCAAAATTTTCCCGGAAAACCTGGTCCGATTTTTTTGATTAACGAATTTAACAAAGCCATTTACAAAAGGAAGGTACATGCCAAATTTTATCAAAATTGGCCTATTATTCTTTGAGATAAGAATTTTTTTCGAATGAAAACTCAAAATTTTCCCGTAAAACCTAGTCCGATTTTTTTGATTAACAAACTTATCAAAGCCATTTACAAAAGGAAGGTACATGCCAAATTTTATCAAAATCGGCCTATTATTCTTTGAGAGAAGAATTTTTTTCGAATGAAAACTCAAAATTTGCCCGGAAAACCTTGTCCGATTTTCCTGACTAACGAAATTATCCAAGCCATTTACAAAAGAAAGGTACATGCCAAATTTTATCAAAATCGGCCCGTTATTTTTTGAGTTATCGGTGTGATACACACACACACACACACACACACACACACACACACACACACACACACACACACACACACACACACACACACACACACACATATATATATATATATATATATATATATATATATATATATATATATATATATATATATAAATTGAAACTGACCCCGGGTATGAGTTCTATGGGTCCTAGATCGCGCTCATTTGAAGAAATTTTTTCAAAATTCAAAAGTCGAGATCTCCTCATTAGTGAATTTTTTCTAAGAAAATTCACTAAAACAATGTGCCATGTTTCATCAAAATAACTTTATTGTTTGGAAATGTACAAAAATTCCCGAAAAAAACTCGTTTCTTGGTCAACCTTATAGGTTAAATTGAGCTATTCAAATATTAAGCATTTGATCAAAATTCGCTACCATAACGCACTTACTGCGTCCAGAATTTTTTTTCTTACAAACATGCATTATATTTCGATGGAAAATGCAAAAATGCAATAACATAAGGCGTGTTTGATTAAAAAAAAAAAGAAAATTTGTATCACCAACGACTTATGGGCCAGCCTGTGATTGTAGAAATAGTTTTTTAAGATGTAGCTCATGACACCCTCTAATTAATATATACAAATTTTTTTCATATCTTGTATAATAACAGATATATTGAGCTTTATTGATTTTTTTTACGAAAATTCTACAAAAATTATATACCATTAACGATAAACTCTATAGCTAAGACTACTGCCAAGCATCAGAGAAAGGGTCTGTTTGAAATGAATTTTCTGGAAACATTTTATTAAAATGAAGGACAATGACGGTTGAAACTAAGTTCAGGGTTTGTAAAACATTCTTCTTGAGACATTTTATTTCCATAGCCCGTATTAGATTCAAGTTCTTTTCCTAAATGTTGCCAATTTTGACGTTTAAATCGCAACTTTGACGTTTTGTGAAAAACCCACTTTATTTTTGTTTAAATGCCTATAACTTTTTTGTCTTTTGACGTACACAGCTAAATTGGTAAGTAACTTGCCTATAATGATATAAACCCGCGTATAAAATTTGGTTGTCCTTACTTTGTTAATTTTAGAGATATACATTTTTTTCGAAAGAAAACACAAAATTTTCCGGGAAAACCTCGGCGGATTTTCCTGGCTAACGAACCTATCCAAGCCACTTACGAAAGGAAGGTACTCACCAATTTTGACGTTTAAAATCGGGATTTTGACGTTTTGAGGAGAACCCAAATTTATTTTTCTTTAAATGCCTGTAACTTTTTTATCCTTTAACCTATGGAGCTAAATTTTGGTATGTAAAATGCCTATGATGATATAAACCCGCGTATGAAATTTGGTTGCCCTTACTTTGTTAATTTTAAAAATTTAAAAAAAATTCGATTTTTTTTTTGAAAGAAAACACAAAATTTTCCGGGAAAACCTCGGCGGATTTTCCTGGCTAACGAACTTGTCCAAGCCACTTGCAAAAGGAAGGTATTCACCCAGTTTTATCAAAATAGGTCCATTATTTTTTAAGTTATAGGTGTGACACATAATATATATATATATATATATATATATATATATATATATATATATATATATATATATATATATATATATATATATATATATATATATATATATATATATAAACATATAAAGTCTGAAACCTCGGATTTGGGTTCCGGGGGTCCTAAATAGCGCTCATTTGAAGAAATTTTTTCAAAATTCAAAAGTCGGGATCTCCTCATTAGTGAATTTTTTTAAAGAAAATTCACTAAAACTGTGATTCTGATTGTTTTAATAGACACATTGTTATGTAGTAAGTTTCTAGGTTGTTGGTAAATAACGTTCGGTATTGGAATTTTTAGTGAATTTTCGTAGAAAAAATTCACTATTGGGGAGATCCCGACTTGAAAAATTGTTTGCAAATGAGCGCGAACTAGGTTGCCTAGAACCCATGTTCGGGGTCGGTTTCAATTTTTATATGTTTATTTATATATATATATATATATATATATATATATATATATATATATATATATATATATATATATATATATATATATATATATATATATATACCGATAAGTCAACAAATAATGAGCAGATTTTGATAAAATTTGGCATGTACCCTCCTTTTGTAAATGGCTTGGACAGGTTCGTTAGTCAGGAAATAGGACGAGATTTTCCGGGAAAATTTTGAGTTTTCATCCGAACAAAATTTATATCTTAAAAAATAACAAAGCTATGATAACTAAATTTGGTATGTAGGTTTACGATATAAAAATTAAACTATACACCAAAATTTAGATTTCTATGTTACAAGAAAAAAAAGTTATAATAAAATATTTTGTGCCAGATCATTTCCATGAAAATTCACTACCATAAGGCACTTGCTGCGTCCAGGCTTTTATTTTTATTAGTGAATTTTCGTAGAAAAAATTCACTTATGGTGAGATCCCGACTTTTCAATTTTGAAAAAATTTTTGCAAATGAACTATTTTTTTGAAAAAGTTCCTACCATAATGCACTTGCTCTGTCTGGATGAACTTTCTTAATATACCTCAATTATAGTTATATTATTATATTATAAACTAAACCCTCAAAACTATATTCATTACATAAACTTATTACAAATCTTATCACTTTCGGAAATAAATGGTTTTTGTCCTGGTAACTTTAATCTTGGGTCGAGATTTATGATGGTTATTAAAATGTCACTGAAAAGCTGGTAGGTATTTAAGCATTAGCATAGTTACTTCCGGATCAATGATAAAAACAAATTCTGAATAGATCTGGAAATTGATTAGCCTTTCTTTCAACATTATTCTGTGCATAATGGACACTATAAAAATAGTTAACATAAATAGGTATAATGATTTTACGGAGAAATATTTTTGGTTTTTATGACAGGCGTCATTGGCGTCGGCGATGACGGCCTCACTATGGTCTTGGGCACATACAGGGGTCATAATATGCAAAAATTTAAGGGTGTAAATCTACATGAAAAATTAGTGATAGTTTGCTAAAAGAAACTATGGTCCAAAATGTTCCGTTACGAAAAACGGGGTGTTTTAGAAGAAAAAATGCAATTTAATTAATATTTTCGAAACCGCTTGCGATATTTCAGTGACATTTAATACGTAGAGACAGTTAATAAAGATGAATATTTTTCAATACAAACAAAATTTTTAGCTTTAACAGTGGCGTGCCTACGGGAGCTGACTTCGATAATTTTGAATAGAAAAATGGAAGGCCAAAGTTTTTTTTCCCAAGTAAAAATTATTTTTGATTACCCCGTTCAATTTTAAACATAAGAGTTCTCCTAAGTTGGTTTTCTGCGATGCGTCGTTATTGGGTATAAAAATAATAACCGCGTTGTAGTGTCCGAGAAATTCAATGTAATTATTGTGCCATAAATGTAGTTGACTTTGTGTATGTCAGTGCCTGTACGCACGCCACTGTTAAAGCTGTGTGTGTGTGTGTGTGTGTTTTGTTTCTTTAACGTCGGCCTATTTCCGCGACTATGGCCAATCACCGACGCCAGGGAGCAGTTTCACCTCACTATCCTGGACATTTTTTCCGAACCCCTGCCTTTCTGTAAGGAGGGTAGGGATCTTTAACGTGCCCAACATCACATGGACACGGGACCGACTGCTTTACGCCCCCTCCGAAGGGCGGAACGTGCAAACATTCAACTTGCTCAAATACAATGCCAGAACCTCAGTTAATGTTAATTTGACAGTTTGTACTGAAAAAGTGAAAGGAGTACACTGGGATCGCACCCAGTACCCTTCGATTCAGAGGCACACATACTTACCCCTGAACCACCGAGGCTCTTCTGTTAAAGCTGAGAATGATATTTGTATTGAAAAATATGCATCTTTATTAACTGTGTCTACGTACTAAATATCAGTGAAATATATCAAGCGGTTTCGAAAATTTAAATTATTTTCAATTATTTTCCTAAAACAATAGTTTATAGAGCCAACTATCATTAATTTTTCATGTAGATTCATACCCTAAAATACTCGCATATCATTAGAGAACATCGTGTATGACATGATTATATATATATATATATATATATATATATATATATATATATATATATATATATATATATATATATATATATATATATATATATATATATATATATATATATATAGGTGTCTCAGTTTATAATAGCAGGACTTTAACAGTCAATAGAACAAATCATTCGAAGACAAAAAGTTCATATAAATATAATCTCTAATTTGCTTCCTAACGAAGATACAGGGTGTTGAAATTTAATATTTTTGAACAATCTTTTACAATATCTTTGAAACGGAGCGAGATATTTGCATGCAATTTGGTACACGTTCTACGTAGATTTAGGTTATTATTCGGTGGTATTTTTGTCCCAAATCATATACTGGGTGTTACTTTTCCGGGCTCCGTAGACTATTTTAAACCATATAACTTCTTTCACGTACGTCACTGGCCTTTTATAATACCCCTTTACCAAAGAACAATCTCTTAGAAACATTTTTGGTTTCTTATCGTTTTATGCTATCTTGGGCGGTTATCGAGATATTACTAGTTTTTTGAAGCCGTGTTTAGTAAATTTTCTTAAAAAAATTCACTAATGAGGAGATCCCGCCTTTTGAATTAAAAAAAAAACAATTCTTCAAATGAGCGCTAATTAGGCCCCCCAGAACACATATCCGGGGTCAGTTTAAATTTTTATATGTTTATATATATATATATATATATATATATATATATATATATATATATATATATATATATATATATATATATATATATATATATATATATATATGTATGTATCACACCGATAACTCAAAAAATAATAGGCCGATTTTGATTTAATTTGGCGAATAAATTCCTTTTGCAAATGGCTTGGATAAGTTAGTTGGCCAGGAAAATCTGCCCAGGTTTTCCCGGAAAATTGTGTATTTTCTTTCGAAAAAAAATTATTTCTGCGGAATTAACAAAGTAAGGGCAACCAAATTTGGTAGGCGGGTTAATGTCCTTATAGGTAAGTTACCTACAAAAACTTAGCAATGTAGGTCAAAAGACAAAAAAGTTATAAGCATTAAAAGAAAAATTGGGGTTTTCCTCAAAACGTCAAAGTTGCGATTTAAAACGTCAAAATTGGCAACATTTAGGCAAATAACTTGAATCTAAAGCGGGCTATGGAAAGAAAATGTCTCAAGAAGAATGTTTTACAAACCCTGAAGTCTTAGTTTCAATCGTCATTGTCCTTCATTTTACTAAAACATTTCCAGAAAATTCATTTCAAATACTCTTTCTCTGATGCTTGGCAGTAGCCTTAGCTATAGAGTTTATCGTCTAATGGTATATAATTTTTGTCGAATTTTCGTAAAAAATCAATAAAGCCCAATATATCCGTTATTATACATGATATGAAGAAAAATTGTATATATTAATTATAGGGTGTCTTGCGCTACATCTCAAAAATATATATCTACATTCACAGACTGGCCCATAAATAGTTGATGATACAAATTTTCTTTTTTTTTTTAATCAAACACGCCTTATGTTATTGCATGTTTGCATGTTCCATCGAAATATAATGCATGTTTGTAAGAAAAGAAATTCTGGACGCAGCAAGTGCGTTATGGTAGCGAATTTTGATCAAATGCTTCATATTCGAATAGCTCAATTAGCTTTTAACCTGTAAGGTTGACCAAGAAACGAATTTTTTCGGGAACACTTTAAGTTTACTCTCGGAAATTATTGTACATTTTCAAACAATAAAGTTATTTTGATGAAACAATGCACATTGTTTTTACTATATAGGTTATACTGGTAACCAAATTTGATGCCTGCTTTCTTTAAAAAAACACATATTTGCTATTAAAAACATTTTAATGAAAATTCACTACCATAACGCACTTGCTGCGTCCAGACTTTTTTTATCAAATTAGCCGGTGCATGTTGTTATTTGCAATTTATTTTTTTCTGATTAATGGAAATATTGTAGAAGACAAAAAAGTTTTCAAATGAAATGTACTACTTACAAAAATATCTCAATTCATTGGCGTACACACTCTTTTTTTAATAAATAAAAAAGAGTACAAGACCGTCAAAAATAAGACACCCTGTACTTAAGTTTTTGAGAAACTGTGAAATTGTGCAATACCTACAGGAAAATACCTGTGTCAAAATTAAAAACCAAAAGGTTAAGCCAAATTGGAGTTAACAATTTATATTTTTAAAGCCCTCTTTTAAGGGGCTGTAGTTCGTAAGGGCGACACTTTTGGATGTAGGTAAAAAAGTGGGTCAGATCGATTTTTTTATGTAAGGAATAAGTGGTGAAGCGTTGTACACGTATTTTTCGGACAGTCTCTCTCTCTCTCTCTCTCTCTCTCTCTATATATATATATATATATATATATATATATATATATATATATATATATATATATATATATATATATATATATATATATATATATATAGCGAATTTTCTTTAAAATATTTTTAATAGCAAATGTCTTTCTTTGATGAAAGCAGGCATCAAACTTGGTTGCCTATATAGTAGAAACAATGTACCATATTTCATCGAAATAAATTTATTGTTTGAAAATATATAAACATTTTTCAAAAGTCTAGATGCAGCAAATGTGTTATGGAAGTGAATTTCCATAAAAATGTTTTTAACAGCAATTGTGAGCAGGCATCAATCTGATTAATGTATGTAGTAGAAACAATGCACTATATTTTATCAACATTACTTATGGTTTGAAAATATACAAAAATTTTCCGAAAATAAACTTAAATGTTGGTTTTCTAACCAACAAAGCTTACGTTAATAGCAAATTGAGTTATTGAAATTTGAAGGATTTAATGAAAATTCGGTAAATTTTCAGATTAGCTCCCGAACGCTTTTCAACAAATTGTTTTCAGAAACATTACTAGGACCCCACCTGGATGCACAAACCACAAGAAAAATGTCTTGTTCACACCCCCCAAGGAAGTTACGGGACTGGAAGTTAATAGGGGTGCTGTGTGGGGTAGGCAGGGTTTAAGGGGGATATGACTTCAAGATGTGAAAAATACAGCTTTCAATCCCGCTTTATTCGAATTTTCTGCTTATATTTCCTTTTTACTACCTACCCCGCCCTGGTCCCGTAACTTCCTTGTGGGGTGTGAAAAAGAAATATTTCTTGGGGTTTGTGGATCCAGGGGGGAGGCCTAGGCAGGTTACTGAAAACAGTTTTTTGAAAAGCGTTCGGGAGCTAAACTGCAAATTAACCGAAAATTCACTACCAAAACGCACTTACTGCGTCCAGTTTTTTTCTTACAAACGCATCATATTTCGATAAAAAATGCAAAAATGCATTAACGAATTTGTTCTACAAAAATTAGCTAAACAAAATTATACACCCCTACTCACTCCTGGTCCCGTAACTTCCTTGGGGAGTGTGAAAAAGAAATTTTTCTTGGGGTTTGTGGATCAAAGGGGGCCCTAGGCAGGTTTCTGAAAACAGTGTTTTGATAAGCGTTCGGGAACTAACTGCAAATTTACCGAAAATTCGCTACCAAAACGCAGAACACTCTTCTTCCAACATTTCCTTTTTACAATCCGTTTTTGTTTCACGTTCTTTGCCTAAACATTGCCAATTTTGACGTTTAAAATTGCGAGTTTGACGTTTTGAGGAAAACTCCAAAATTTGTTTCTTTAACTGCCCATAACTTTGTCTTTAAAGCTAGAGAGCTAAATTTTAGTACAGAGTTCACTCCTACTAAATTTGGTTGCCCTTACTTTGTTACTTACGGAGATATGTTTTTTTTTTTTAGAAAGAAAATACAAAATTTTCCGGGAAAACCTCGTCCGATTTTCCTGGCTAACGAACTTATCCAAGCCACTTGCAAAAGGAAGGTACTCACCAAATTTGATCGAGATTGGTCAATTATTTTTTGAGTTATCGGTTGGATATATATATATATATATATATATATATATATATATATATATATATATATATATATATATATATATATATAAACACAGATCTCCTCATTAGCGATTTTTTTTAAATTCTCTCATAATGATATTTTGCTTTATAAACTATGATCCAAAAATTCCTTACGAAAATACAAAATGTTAAGATTTTAGGAAAAAATGGAAATTAATTAATACTTTCGAAACCGCTTGAGATATTTCTGTGATATGTAGTACCTAGAGACAGTTAATAAAGATGCATATTTCTCAATACTGACATATTCCTAAACAACTACATGTATGACACAGTAATTACATTATTTTTCTCGGACAATACAACGGTTTATACTTTTATACACAATAACAGCGCATTGCAAAAAAACAACTCACAGGAGCTATTATATTTTAAATTAAACGGGAAATTCAAAAATAATTTTTATTTGGGAAAAAAATCAATGGCGTACTATTTTTTTAATCAAAATTATCAAAGTCAGTGCCCGTACGCACGTCACTGTTAAAGCTGAAAATTATATTTGTATTGAAAAATATACATCTTCATTAACTGCCTATGCGTGCTACATATCACTGAAAGATATTAAGCGGTTTCGAAAATATTAATTAAATTCCATTTTTTTTCCAAAACTTTAACACCCCGTTTTTCGTAACAGAACATGTTTGGACCATAGTTTATTTTAGCAAACTATCATTAATATTTTATGTAGATTTACACCCTTAAATATTTGAATATCATTAAGGAACCCCTTGTATGTGCCCAAGACCATGGTGAGGCCCTCATCGCCGATGCCAATGACGCCTGTCATAAAAACCAAAAATATTTCTCGGTAAAATCATTATATCTATTTATGTTAACTATTTTTACTGTGTCTATTATACACACTTTCGAAAGAAAGGCTAATGAATTCTCAGATCTATTCAGAATTTGTTCTTATCATTGATTCGGAAGCAAATACTAATGCTTAAATAACTACCAGGCTTTCAGTGAAATACTGATTACCATCATAAATCTCGACCCAGGATTAGAGCTACCTGAACAAAAACCATTTATTTCCGAAACTGATAATATTTAAATTTATACAATGAATACAGTTTTGAGGATTTGGTTTATAATATGAAAATTACTGGACGCAGCAAGTGCGTTATGGCAGCGAATTTTCATTAAATGTCTCAAATTTGAATAACTCAATTTTATATAAACCCAGAAAGTTGAGTTTTGATACATAGTAAGGTCTTTATCAGTGCAACATACTTATGAAATTTCATCAAAAAGCTGTTTATTTTTTGAGATACAAATTTTTTTGTTGGCAAAATCCATTTTGTTTTAGAAGAACTGGTCCGATCGGGCTGACTAACGAACTCGTCCAAGCTATTATTAAAGTAAAGGTACTTGCCGAGTGTCATCAAAATCGGTTGATTACTTTTTGAGTTGTCGGTTGGATACGTAGTATATATATATATATATATATATATATATATATATATATATATATATATATATATATATATATATATATATATATATAAAAGGGTGACTGGTAAGTGATTGCATTCCTTTGAGACAGTAATAGTATATCTCTTTTGCAACATAATAAGCCATATATCACAGTATACAAAGTCCTCTGGTTTTCGAGTTACTTCACCTTTAATAATTTTCGAAAATTCATAATGTGTTGTTACTAATATTCAAATTTGAGAAGAACTGGCAAGAACTTCCTCAGTTTTCTTTCGGAAATTTTTTATATCTCCGTAAATAATAAAGTTAGGGCAACCAAATATGGTACGCCTGTTTAAACCATGAAAAGTAAGCCATGTTCCAAAAAAGGTCTGTAAGTTAAAAGACAAAAAAGTTATAGACATTTAAAAAAAATTGGTGTTTTCCTCAAAACGTCAAAGTCGCGATATGAAACGTCCAAATTGGCAACATTTAGGCAAAGAACTTAAAACCAATACGGGTTATGCAGAGAAAATTTTGCAAAAAGAGTGTTTTACAAATCCTTAAGTTTCAGCGTCAACCGTCATTGTCCTTCATTATACTAAAATATTTCCAGAAAATTCATTTCAAATAGACAATTTCTCTGATGCTTTGGCAGTAGTTTTGGTTAAGTGTATGGTTCAATGGTCTATAATTTTTAGCTAATTTTCGTGGAAAAAATCGTTAATGAGGAGATCGCGACTTTTGAATTTAGAAAAATGTGCAAACTAGGCCCCCTACAATCAATATCCGCGGTTAGTTTGAATTTTTATTTATTTACATATGTACAGGGTGACGCATTTCTACGGTAAAGCTCAATATATGTTTCGTTATTTACCTGTGGCTAATAGATTCGTCTGAAGCCATACCAAAGCTGTTTTGTCACACACACACACATGTTTCGTTATTATACAAGATGCAAGAAAAATTGTATACGTTAATTATAGGGTGTCTTGAGCTGCATTTTATTTAATTATTTTGACCATCACAGGTTAGCCCATAAGTCACTGTTGACACCATTTTTTTTTCCAACATCCCTTATTTTATTTAATTTTTGCATTTTTAATCGAAATATAATGCATGTTTGTAAGAAAAACTTCGAGACGCAGTAAGTAGGTTTTGGTAGCGAATTTTCATTAAATGCACTACCATAACGCACTTGCTGCATCCATACTTATTTTAAGAAAGCGCAGAAGCTACATCATGAAATAAAAAGAGCTGCTGAAGACTGAGCCATGGTTACGATGACAAGGCGACGTAACCTTTAAGTTGTGGTTATGATTGTTTTAATAGAAACCTTATTATAAAGTAAGTTTTTAGGTTATTGGCAAATAAAGTTAGGTATTGGGAATGCAATCACTTACCAGTCACCCTTATATATATATATATATATATATATATATATATATATATATATATATATATATATATATATATATATATATATACAGGGTGTTTACGGAAATCGGGAACAATAGCTATCTTCGTTATTATTTGAGCTACAAAGTCGGTTAAATGGGCAAAGTTGACCAACTGGACACCCCGCTTCTGAATATGTAACGGATATCTAGATTGCACAACAACTGTCAAATCTGTTGACATAACCTCAATTTTTTTAAATGGGACGATACGAATATTTTGCGTTCAATCTACTCAGGGCAAGCCATTCTATACGTACATATAATAGTCTTTCCATCCCATTTAAATATTCCGAAGATAACTTGATCCCAAATGTTGCCAATTCTAGGTGTTTACGGAAATCGGGAACAATAGCTATCTTCGTTATTATTTGAGCTACCAAGTCGGTTAAATGGACAAAGTTGACCAACTGGACACCCCGCTTCAGAATATGTCACGGATATCTAGATTGCATAACAACTGTCAAATCTGTTGGCATAAGCTCACTTTTTTTAAATAGGACGATATGAATATTTTGTGTTCAATCAACTCAGGGCAAGCCATTTTATATGTACACATAATAGTCTTTCCATCCCAATAGAATATTCTGAAGATAACTGGATCACAAATGTTGCCAATTTTAGGTGTTTACGGAAATCGGGAACAATAGCTATCTTCGTTATTATTTGAGCTACGAAGTCGGTTAAATAGGCAAAGTTGACCAACTGGACACTCCGCTTCCGAATATGTCACGGATATCTAGATTGCACAACAACTGTCAAATCTGTTGACATAACCTCAATTTTTTTAAATGGAATAATACAAATATTTTGCGTTCAATCGACTCAGGGCAAGCCATTCTATATGTACACATAATATTCTTTCCATCCCAGTACAATATTTCGTAGATAACTTGTTCCCAAACGTTGCCAATTGTAGGTGTTTACCGAAATCGGGAACAATAGCTATCTTCGTTATTATTTAAGCTACGAAGTCGGTTCAATAGGCAAAGTTGACCAACTGGATACCCCCCTTGTAAATATGTCACGGATATCTAGATTGCACAACAACTGTTAAATCTGTTGACATAACCTCAATCTTTTAAAATGTAACGATATGAATATTTTGCATTCAATCGACTCAGGGCAAGCCATTCTATACGCACACATAATAGTCTTTTCATCCCTGTACAATATTCCGAAGATAACTAGATCACAAACGTTGCCAATTGTAGGTGTTTACGGAAATCGGATTGGCCATGGAGGTACAGTTGAATGGTCGCCAAGATCGCCCGATTTGACCCCATTGGACTTTTCAATATGGGGTACAATAAAGGACGATGTTTACGCATCAAGAGTGGATAGTCTGGACGAATTGAAGGTAAAAATCAGGAATTCAGTCAACAGAAGTTCTGTACAGACCCTTCAAAGAATACAGTCCAATATATTGAAGAGAGCAATATTTTGCCTGAATCATAACGGTGGGCATTTTGAGCAATATTTGTAATTATTTATTCGTTTTTAGGAAATAAAATTTAGTTTTAAATATACATGTGTATTTGTACAGTGGCTCTCCCTGAGTCGATTGAACGCAAAATATTGATATCATTCCATTTAAAAAAATGAGGTTATGTCAACAGAATTGACAGTTGTTGTGCAATCTAGATATCCGTGACATATTCAGAAGAGGGGTGTCCAGTTGGCCAACATTGCCCATTTAACTGACTTTATAGCTCAAATAATAACGAAGATAACTATTGTTCCCGATTTCCGTAAACACCTACAATTGGCAACGTTTGGGATAAAGTTATCTTCGGAATATTCTACTAGGATGGAAAGACTATTATGTGTACTTATAGAATGGCTTGCCCTGAGTCGATTGAATGCAAAATATTCATATCGTTCCATTTAAAAAAAAAATCAGGTTATGTCAACAGATTTGACAGTTGTTGTGCAATCTAGATATCAGTGACATATTCAGAAGCGGGGTGTCCAGTTGGTCAACTTTACCCATTTTACCGACTTCGTAGCTCAAATAATAACGAAGATATCTATTGTTCCCGATTTCGGTAAACACCTACAATTGGCAACGTTTAGGATCAATTTATCTACGGAATATTGTACTGGGATGGAAAGACTATTATGTGTACTTATAGAATGGCTTTCCCTGAGTCGATTGAATGCAAAATATTCATATCGTTCCATTTAAAAAAAATCAGGTTATGTCAACAGATTTGACAGTTGTTGTGCAATCTAGATATCCGTGACATACTCAGAAGCGGGGTGTCCAGTTGGTCAACTTTTCCTATTTAACCGACTTCGTAGCTCAAATAATAACGAAGATAGCTATTGTTCCCGATTTGCGTAAACACCTAGAATTGGCAACGTTTGGGATCAAGTTATCTTCGGAATATTGTACTGGGATAGAAAGACTATATGTGTACGTATAAAATGGCTTGCCCTGAGTCGATTGAACACAAAATATTCATATCGTTCCATTAAAAAAAATTGAGGTTATGTCAACAGATTTGACAGTTGTTATGCAATCTAGATATCCGTGACATATTCAGAAGCGGGGTGTCCAGTTGGTCAACTTTGGCCATTTAACCGACTTTGTAGCTCAAATAATAACGAAGATAGCTATTGTTCCCGATTTCCGTAAACACCCTGTATATATATATATATATATATATATATATATATATATATATATATATATATATATATATATATATATATATAATTAAAACTGACCTCGGAACTTTGGGCTTAATTACATCTATTAGGCAGAGCCTCGGTGGTTCAGGGGCAAGAACGTGTGCCTCTGAAGCGAAGGGTACTGGGTTCGATCCCAGGGTACTCCTTTCACTTTTTCAGTACAAACTGTAAAATTAACATCAACCGAGGTTCTGTATTTGTATAAGTTGAATGTCTGCACGTTCCGCCCTTCGGACGGGGCTTAAACCCGTCGGTCCCGTGTCAATGAGATGCTGGGCACGTTAAAGATCCCTACCCTCCTTACAGAAAGGCAGGGGTTCCGCAAAATTTCCAGGATATGGTGGTGAAACTGCTTTTTGATAACTAGTGCTACGCACGGAACATTTACTAACCGACTTCAAAAAAGTCTGGACGCAGCAAGTGCGTTGTGGTAGTACATCTTCTTAAAAATATTTTTAATAGCAAATAGTACAGGCAATAGAGAATTTGTTTCTGCATTAAATTACAGGAGTTGTTTTTTTTTATACATAGGTTCAGAATGACGTACTGAATATAAAAACACAAAATCCTTACAAATTAGGAGGCCCGAAGTGCCGCCATTTTGAGAAAAACCGTTTTGGTCTATATCTCCGTAACTGTGCATTTTAGGCCAAAAATAGTAATAACCTTTATTGTAGATAATTGTATTTATCATGTTTTTTTTAAATAATTTTTTTTTGTATCACTCACCGTTTACAACTTATACGACTATTAGCATTAATTTATTGACTTTTTTACCTATATCTTTGTTAATAATTGTTTAAAAAATAAAATGCTTATAACTTAACTTTTTAATCGACAAATTTTCTACAATTTTTACTTGAAACTTTTTTTTCTAACATTATCATTAGTGCATTTTCTTTAAAAAAATTCACTAATGAGACCCCGAGTTTTGAATTTTGGAAAAAAATTTGAAATAGGCGCTAATTATGCCCCCTAGAACACATATCCGGGGTCAGTTTTAATTTATATATATATATATATATATATATATATATATATATATATATATATATATATATATATATATATATATATATATATATATATATCACACACCGATAACTCAAAAACGAATGGGCCGGTTTTAATTAAATTTGGTAAATACCTTCCACTTGTAAGTGGCTTGGATAAGTTCGTTATCCAAGAAAATCGGCCCAGGTTTTCCCGGAAAATTTTGTGTTTTCTTTCGAAAAAAAATCATATCTCCGGAAATAACAAATGAAAGGCAACTAAATTTGGTACACGGTTTTACGTTATTATAGGTAAATTACGTACCAAAATTTAGGTCTGTAGGTTTAAAGACAAAAAGTTATATTCATTTAAAGAAAAATAAATTGGGGTTTTCCTCAAAACGTCAAAGTCGCGAATTAAAACGTCAAAATTGGCAACATTTACGCAAAGAACCTGAAACTAATATAAGCTATGGAAAGAAAATTTCTCAAGAAGAATGTTTTACAAAGCCTGAAGTCTTAGCTTCAACCGTCATTGTCCTTAATTTTACTAAAATATTTCCAGAAAAATTTGGCGATTGAAAAGTGCAACATTTAACGCGTTATAACTTTGTAAATATTGATTTTAGAAAAAAAGTTTTTAGTAAAAATTGTAGGAAATTTGTCGGTTGAAAAGTTAGGTTATAAGCATTTTATTGTTTAAACAATTATTAACAAGGATATAGGTAAAAAAGTCAATAAATGAATGCTAATAGTCGTATAAGTTGTAAACGGTGAGTGAGACAAAAAAAAAATTATCATGAAAGATGAGAAATGCAATTATCTACAATAAAGGTCATTACCATTTTTGACCTAAAGCGCACGGTTACGGAGATATAGACCAAAACGGTTTTTCTCAAAATGGCGGCACTTGCGGCCTCCTAATTTGTAAGAATTTTGTGTTTTTATATTCAGTACGTCATTCTGAACCTATGTATAAAAATAAACTCTTGTAATTTAGTGCATTATGGACAAGAGTAACGGGCTCCTCTATTGCCTGTACTAAAATGTGTGTGTTTTTTTAAGAAAGCTGGCATAAAATTTTAAAGTTTTCCCGAAAAAACTGGTTTCTTGGCCAACCTTATATTGGTTTATAGCAAATTGAGCTATTTAAATTTGTACCATTTAATGAAAATTCGCTACCATAACGCACTTGCTGCGTCCTGAATTTCTTTTCTTACAAACATGCATTCTATTTCGATGGATAATGCAAAAATGCAATAATATTAGGCGTGTTCGACTAAAAAAAATCTGGACCCAGCAAGGGCGTTATAGTAGTGAATTTTCATAAAAATGTTTTTAATAGGAAATTTCTTTTTTTTTAAGAAAGCTTGCATCAAATGTTGTTACCAGTATAACCTATATAGGAGAAACAATGTGCCATATTTCATCAAAATAACTTTATTGTTTGACAATTTACAAATATCTTCCAAAAATAAACTTACTTAAATTTTAGTACAGAGTTCACTCCTTATAATACAAACACGCACCAAATTTGGTTGCCCTTACTTTGTTATTTACGGAGATATGATTTTTTTTAGAAAGAAAACACAAAATTTTCCGGGAAAACCTCGTCCGATTTTCCTGGCTAACGAACTTATCCAAACCACTTGCAAAATTGAGTTATCGGTTGGATATGTGTATATATATATATATATATATATATATATATATATATATATATATATATATATATATATATATATATATATATATATATATATATATATATATATATATACATATAAACACATATCTCCTCATTAGCGATTTTTTTAAATTCTCTAATAATGATAGTTTGCTTTATAAACTATGATCCAAAAATTCCTTACGAAAATACGGAATGTTAAAATTTTAGGAAAAAATGGAAATTAATTAATACTTTCGAAACCTCTTGAGATATTTCTATGATATGTAGTACCTAGAGACAGTTAATAAAGATGCATATTTCTCAATACTGACATATTCCTAAACAACTACATTTATGGCACCGTAATTACATTGTTTTTCTCGGACAATACAACGGTTTTTATTTTTATACACAATAACAGCGCATTGCAAAAAAACAACTCAGGGAAGCTATTATATTTTATATTAAACGGGAAATTCAAAAATAATTTTTATTTGGGAAAAAAATCAATGTCGTACTATTTTTTTAATCAAAATTATCAGTCAGTGCCAGTACGCACGCCACTGTTAAAGCTGAAAATTATATTTGTATTGAAAAATATACATCTTCATTAACTGTCTCTGCGTGCTACATATCACTGAAAGATATTAAGCGGTTTCGAAAATATTAATTAAATTCCTTTTTTTTTTCCAAAACTTTAACACGCCGTTTTTCGTAACAGAACATGTTTGGACCATAGTTTTTTTTAGCAAACTATCATTAATATTTTATGTAGATTTACACCCTTAAATATTTGAATATCATTGAGGAACCCCCTGTATGTGCCCAAGGCCATGGTGACGCCCTCATCGCCGACGCCAATGACGCCTGTCATAAAAACCAAAAATATTTATCGGTAAAATCATTATACCTATTTATGTTAACTATTTTCACTGTGTCTATTATACACAGAACAATTTCGAAAGAAAGGCTAATGAATTCTCAGATCTATTCAGAATTTGTTCTTATCATTGATTCGGAAGCAAAGTTAATGCTTAAATACCTACCAGCCTTTCAGTGAAATACTGATTACCATCATAAATCTCGACCCAAGATTAGAACTACCAGGACAAAAACCATTTATTTCCGAAAGTCATAATGTTTAAATTTATACAATGAATACAGTTTTGAGGATTTGGTTTATAATATGAAAATTTCGGGACGCAGCAAGTGCGTTATGGCAGCGAATTTTCATTAAATGTCTCAAATTTGAATAACTCAATTTTATATAAACCCAGAAAGTTGAGTTTTGATACATAGTAAGGTCTTTATCAGTGCAACATACTTATGAAATTTCATCAAAAAGCTGTTTATTTTTTGAGATACAAATTTTTTTGTTGGCAAAATCCATTTTGTTTTAGAAGAACTGGTCCGATCGGGCTGACTAACGGACTCGTCCAAGCTATTATTAAAGTAAAGGTACTTGCCGAGTGTCATCAAAATCGGTTGATTACTTTTTGAGTTGTCGGTTGGATACGTAGTATATATATATATATATATATATATATATATATATATATATATATATATATATATATATATATATATATATATATACACACAGGGTGACTGGTAAGTGGTTGCATTGCTTTGAGACAGTGATAGTACAGGTTGGCCCATAAGTCGCTGTTGATACCATTTTTTTTCGAACATCCCTTATATTATTCCGTTTTTGCATTTTTTATCGAAATATAATGCATGTTTGTAAGAAAAAATTCAGCGAATTTTCATTAAATGCACTACCATAACGCACTTGCTGCGTCCACACTTATTTTAAGGAAGCGCAGAAGCTACATCATGAAATAACAAGAGCTGCTGAAGACTTAGCCGTGGTTACAATGACAAGGCGACGTCGCCTTTAAGTTGTGGTTATGATTGTTTTAATAGAAAACTTATTATGTAGTAAGCTTCTAGGTTGTTGACAAATAAAGTTAGGTATTGGAAGTTGAAATTTTTCGGAAAATTTTCTATCATAACGCACTTGCTCTGTACGGATGAACTTTCTTAATATACCTCAATTCTCAATTATAGTTAGGTATATTATTAGCGAATTTTTATTTAAAAAAGTTCGCCAATAGAGAGGTATCGATGGTGAGACTTTGCAAAATGTTTTTCAAGTGAACGCAAATTTGGGCCCCTAGAACACATATCCGGGGTCAGTTTTAATTATATATATACCCACTTACTGCGTCTCGAATTTTTTCTTACAAACATGCGTTATATTTCGATAAAAAAAGGAAAAAAATTAATAATATAAGGGATGTTCGAAAAAAAAGGTATTAATAGCGACTTATGGGCTAACCTGTGATGGTCAAAATAATTTAATAAGATGCAGCTCAAGACACCCTATAATTAACGTGTACATTTTTTTTGCATCTTGTATAATAACGAATACATATATTGAGCTTTACCGTAGAAACGCGTCACCCTGTACATATGTAAATAGATAAAAATTCAAACTAACCGCGGATATGGATTCTAGGGGGCCTAGTTTGCACACTTTTCTAAATTCAAAAGTCGCGGTCTCCTCATTAACGATTTTTTCCAAGAAAATTAGCTAAAAATTATAGACCATTGAACCATAAACTTAAGCAAAACTACTGCCAAAGCATCCGAGGAATTGTCTATTTGAAATGAATTTTCTGGAAATATTTTAGTAAAATGAAGAGCAATGACGGTTGACGCTGAAACTTAACGATTTGTAAAACATTCTCTTTGAAAAATTTTCTCTACATAACCCGTATTGGTTTTAAGTTCTTTGCCTAAATATTGCCAATTTGGACGTTTCAAATCGCGTTTTGAGGAAAACCCCAATTTTTTTAAAATCTCTATAACTTTTTTGTCATTTAACTTACAGACCTTTTTTTGGACATGGCTTACTTTTCATGATTTAAACAGGCGTACCATATTTGGTTGCCCTAATAATGTTTTGTATCCTCCTACTATGTCGAAAAGCATAACTATTGGACAATTGATAGTCCCTTTATTAATCTTATTTTTAAAGGGGTAGACATTGATCCAATCCAATCCAAAGCAGGTGGTAGTGGAATTTTCCTTTACGTAATAGTAAAGGATTTTTTCACTCCTGAGGAGGTACCACCCCATACATCAAGGGGCCGGTGAAGTCCCAACGGACGTTTCCGGTTCTGCTGTATGAGTCGGTTTCCCTTACAAGCAAAAATGATGATGGCTCCTCCTTGTACAAAATATTCCGGAGGCAAAATACCCCTCCATTCGGATCTCCGGGAGAGGGGTGTATAGGGGGCACCAACATTAAGATTTAACATATCCTTTTCGAATATATGTGGCCTAAATTCTAACCTGAACTCCGTCCACCATTTCCTCAAGGCTAACAGGCCCCAACTCCTCTTCCTCACCGAAACCCAAATCAGTCGCCAAAACAGCCACTAATCACCTTAATTTCCCAGGATATAAGCTCCTTACTTCCTTTAGATTGCATGGAGGCGTGTGCGGATACGTCCGTAGCAATCTACCCTGCACCAGACTCCACAATTTAGAAGCTGAAAGAAAAGACATACTATGGTTAAAACTCTCTCTCAGGGCTGCAACTAAATTCATCTGTTGCATTTACCGGTCACCTTCTGACAACAACTTTGTCCAGCTCTTTGACTACCTTTCTGAAAAAACCAACCATCTGATTTCCGAATACCCTTCCTCCGAGGTCACTATTCTTGGTGACTTCAATGTCCGTAATAAGGAATGGCTAGGATCTTCAAAAACCGATCCACAAGGGAGAGCAGCGGATGCCTTTGCAGTCAGCAATTCTTTAGCCAATATGGTTCAGCAACCTACTTACTTTCCTCGTATCCCAACACACAGCTCAAATCCCTTGGATCTCCTTCTTACTACACAACCTGAATGCTATAAGATATCAGTCACCGCCCCCCTTGGTCGCTCATACCACGGTATGGTCACTGCTTCCTGCGCAATGCAACCCGAGGTCACACAGTCATCACACCCACGTATCGTTTGGCACTACAACTCCGCAAACTGGGACGAAATGCGGTATTACTTTTCCTCATTTCTATGAGCGTCTGTCTGCTTCTCTCATCCTGACTCCTCTGATATCTCACAAAACGTCACCGAAATTATCCAAGCTGGCATGGAATTATTTATCCCACGTACACAGAAAACCTCTTCAGCCACTCAAAAGCCCTGGTTCCCTAAATCCTGTGACAAGGCCAGACTTGAAAAGGTCAAAGCTCACAAAACGCTTCTACACAATCCCAGTCAAGAAAATCGTCAAGCATTTAACGACGCAAGAAACCGCTATATCCGCATTCTTTCTGAGGCAAAAAACTCGTTTAATAACCACATCAAAAACAAATTCCTCTCAAGCTCCAACGGCGGCAACCCTTCTGGACTCTTGCTAAATCTATTGGGAATAATTTCTGCAAAAGCACGTTCCCACCTCTTGTCTCAGGGGATGAAATTGTTTCTACCGCCCTGGACAAGGCTGAACTTTTTGCTTCGTTGTTCGCCGGCAATTCTACTCTCAACCCACCTCCAAATGTTGAACCACCAACAGTCCCCAATGTCGCGCATAAAATGACGGATATCATTTTCAAAACTAAAAAGGTACGAAAGATGCTCTCTTCTCTTAATACCAGGAAAGCCTCTGACCTTGACGAGAACCCAACAATTGTTCTCAAAAAAATGCGCACCAGAGCTTGCTCCTGTCCTGACTCGTTTGTTTCAGATATCTTATAATAAAGGCATACTCCCTAGTAACTGGAAAACTGCTCGAGTACAACCCATCCCCAAGAAAGGATCCAAAGCGCTTCCTATTTCTCTCCTTTCAGTCGTCTCTAAAGTGATGGAAAAGTATATAAACACCGAATTACTAAAATTTCTTGAAAAACACAATCTAATCCACGACAGGCAGTATGGATTCCGTCAGCGCAGATCGACTGCCGACCTCCTTTCCTTTGTGACCCATTCTTGGAACAAGTCTATGGAACAACACGGTGAATCCCAGATTGTTGCTCTAGACATATCAAAAGCATTCGACCAGGTCCGGCACGCAGCGCTGCTTAATAAACTTCCGGCCTATGGCCTACCACCAAAACATTGTACCTGGACAGCAAATTTCCTCTCCAACAGGAGTATTTTTGTTGTTGTGGATGGCCATTCCTCTAAACTGTATCCAATTAATGCAGGAGATCCTCAAGGTTCAGCTTTAGCCCCTACTTTGTTTCTTCTCCACATCAATGACCTCCTCTCTAGCACATCCAACCCAGTTCACAGCTACACGGACGACAGCACCCTCCATTCAAATATACAATATTCTAAGCCTGTCTCTTTAGCCCAATTAAATGAGGATCGCAGACTCATGGAGGGTTCTGTCTCCGTGGATCTCCAAAAAATATTAGACTGGGGAAGTAGAAATCTTGTACAATTCAACCCCACCAAAACTAAGTCTTGCTTTCTTTCACACAAGAGATACACCAGCCCTAGACCCATCACAATAAACAACCAAGTTATTCAAAGTAATGAGTCCTTTTCTCTTGTTGGCATTTCTGTGGATCGAAATCTTAATTGGCACCAACATATCACATCAATTGCAGAAGCGGCTGCTAAGAAATTAGGTTTCCTCTTCCGGGCTCGCAAATACTTTTCACCAGCTAATCTCTATACCTTATATACTTCACAAATAAGGCCAAACCTCGAATACTGCTCCCACATCTGGGGTGCCGCTGCCGCTTCTACACTAGCTATTCTGGACTCCATTCAAAAAAGAGCTATACGTCTCATCGGTGACCCTACCCTCACCCAAAGGCTGCCATCCCTTGCCCACCGACGTGCCGTTGGTGACCTCTCTCTCTTTTATAGATATCTGCACGGGCACTGCTCAGAGGAGCTTTCCTCCATAGTTCCCCCACCTGCTGCCCCCAACAGATCTACCAGGGGAACAGAGCGAATGCACCCTTTTACTGTCCAGGTCACCAGACTTAGAACATCTTGTTATGCCCGCTCTTTTGTCCCGAGGACTTCCAAGTTGCGGAATTCCTTGCCGGCACATGTTTTTCCTTCTCCTCCGAACCTCCAAACCTTCAAGTCCAGAATTAACAAGCTGCCTCTTTCCTCCTTGTCAACACCCACGGTACGATAGTATTTAGGCTGTAAGCCCTCGTGGTGTGTTGTTGAAATTAAAAAAAAAAAAAACTTTATTATTTACGGAGATATAAAAATTTTCCAAAAGAAAACTGCAGGAAGTTCTTGCCACTTCTTCTCAAATATGAATATTAGTAGCAACACATTATGAATGTTCGAAAAATCATTAAAGGTGCAGTTACTCGAAAACCAGAGGACTTTGTATACTGTGATATATGGCTTATTCTGTTGCAAAAGAGATGTACTATCACTGTCCCAAATCTAGAAATTTTGAAGCATGGCTTACTTTGCATGATTTCAACAGGCGTACCAAATTTGGTTGCCCTAACTTTGTTATTTACAGAGATATAAAAATTTTCCGAAAGAAAACTGAAAATTTTCTGTGAAACCTGTGCCAATTTTCCTGGCTAACGAACTTATCCAAACCACTTACAAAAGGAAGGTGCTCACCAAATTTGATCCAAATCAGCCCATTATTTTTGAGTTATCGGTGTGATATATATATATATATATATATATATATATATATATATATATATATATATATATATAGAGAGAGAGAGAGAGAGAGAGAGAGAGAGATCATCAATTATTCTTCATGTAGAGTCGGACAGCCTGAATTCAGGGGCTTCAGTTTCAAAAAAACGACTGTATCAGAAGTTTTATTAATTATAGACAACTTAAGAGTGATTTGGAAGGAGAAACGTGGGAAACGTTTCATGGAAGTTTAGGCAATGTGCACATGGCCGCGGAAATTTTTGTAAAAACTCTGAAGGATCATATTTGCCAAAATGCAAAACATGTAAAGTATGACGTAAAGACAAGATCATCTTGGATTACTTTGGGCTTAATTACATCTATTAGGCAGAGCCTCGGTGGTTCAGGGGCAAGAACGTGTGCCTCTGAACCGAAGGCTACTGGGTTCGATCCCAGGGTACTCCTTTCACTTTCTCAGTACAAACTGTAAAATTAACATCAACCGAAGTTCTGGCATTGTATTTGAGCAAGTTGAATGTCTGCACGTTCCGCCCTTCGGACGGGGCGTAAACCCGTCGGTCCCGTGTCCATGAGATGCTGGGCACGTTAAAGATCCCTACCCTCCTTACAGAAAGGCAGGGGTTCGGCAAAATTTCCAAGATAGGGAGGTGAAACTGCTTTTTGATAACTAGTGCTACGCACGGAACATTTACTAACCGACTTCAAAAAAGTCTGGACGCAGCAAGTGCGTTGTGGTAGTAAATTTTCTTAAAAATATTTTTAATAGCAAATAGTACAGGCAATAGAGAATTTGTTTCTGCATTAAATTACAGGAGTTGTTTTTTTTATACATAGGTTCAGAATGACGTACTGAATATAAAAACACAAAATCCTTACAAATTAGGAGGCCGGAAGTGCCGCCATTTTGAGAGAAACCGTTTTGGTCTATATCTCCGTAAATGTGCACTTAGGCCAAAAATGGTAATGACCTTTATTGTAGATAATTGTATTTATCATGTTTTTTGTTAAATTTTTTTTTGTATCACTCACCGTTTACAACTTATACGACTATTAGCATTCATTTATTGACTTTTTTACCTATATCTTTGTTAATAATTGTTTAAAAAATAAAATGCTTATAACTTAACTTTTTAATCGACCAATTTTCTACAATTTTTACTTGAAACTTTTTTTTCTAAAATTATTATTAGTGCATTTTCTTTAAAAAAATTCACTAATGAGACCCCGCGTTTTGAATTTTGGAAAAAAAATTGAAATAGGCGCTAATTATGCCCCCTAGAACACATATCCGGGTCAGTTTCAATTAATATATATATATATATATATATATATATATATATATATATATATATATATATATATATATATATATATATATATATATATATATATATATATATATATACATATAAACACAGATCTCCTCATTAGCGATTTTTTTTTAATTCTCTCATAATGATAGTTTGCTTTATAAACTATGATCCAAAAATTCCTTACGAAAATACGGAATGTTAAAATTTTAGGAAAAAATGGAAATTAATTAATACTTTCGAAACCGCTTGAGATATTTCTGTGATATGTAGTACCTAGAGACAGTTAATGAAGATGCATATTTCTCAATACTGACATATTCCTAAACAACACAGTGGCACAGTAATTACATTGTTTTTCTCGGACAATACAACGGTTTTTATTTTTATACACAATAACAGCGCATTGCAAAAAAACAATTCAGGGGAGCTATTATATTTTAAATTAAACGGGAAATTCAAAAATAATTTTTATTTGGGAAAAAATCATAGGCGTACTATTTTTTTAATCAAAATTATTAAAGTCAGTGCCCGTACGCACGTCACTGTTAAAGCTGAAAATTATATTTGTATTGAAAAATATACATATTCATTAACTGTATCTGCGTACTACATATCACTGAAAGATATTAAGCGGTTTCGAAAATATTAATTAAATTCCATTTTTTTTTTCCAAAACTTTAACACCCCGTTTTTCGTAACAGAACATGTTTGGACCATAGTTTTTTTTTAGCAAACTATCAATAATATTTTATGTAGATTTACACCCTTAAATATTTGAATATCATTGAGGAACCACCTGTATGTGCCCAAGGCCATGGTGAGGCCCTTATCGCCGATGCCAATGACGCCTGTCATAAAAACCAAAAATATTTATCGGTAAAATCATTATACCTATTTATGGTAACTATTTTTACTGTGTCTATTATACACATTTTCGAAAGAAAGGCTAATGAATTCTCAGATCTATTCAGAATTTGTTCTTATCATTGATTCGGAAGCAACTATGCTAATGCTTAAATAACTACCAGGCTTTCAGTGAAATACTGATTACCATCATAAATCTCGACCCAGGATTAGAGCTACCTGAACAAAAACCATTTATTTCCGAAAGTGATAATATTTAAATTTATACAATGAATACAGTTTTGAGGATTTGGTTTATAATATGAAAATTACTGGACGCAGCAAGTGAGTTATGGCAGAGAATTTTCATTAAATGTCTCAAATTTTAATAACTCAATTTTATATAAACCCAGAAAGTTGAGTTTTGGTACATAGTAAGGTCTTTATCAGTGCAACATACTTAGGAAATTTCATCAAAAAACGTTTATTTTTTTAAATACAAATTTTTTTGTTGGCAAAATCCATTTTGTTTTAGAAGAACTGGTCCCATCGGACTGGCTAACGAACTCGTCCAAGCTATTGTTAAAGTAAATGTACTTGCCGAGTGTCATCAAAATCGGTTGATTACTTTTTGAGTTGTTGGTTTGATACGTAATATATATATATATATATATATATATATATATATATATATATATATATATATATATATATACAGGGTGACTGGTAAGTGGTTGCATTCCTTTGAGACAGTGATAGTACAGGTTGGCACATAAGTCGCTGTTGATACCTTTTTTTTTTCGAACTTCCCTTATATTATTCCGTTTTTGCATTTTTTATCGAAATATAATGCATGTTTGTAAGAAAAAATTCGA